>RCHF01003013.1:0-63543 GCA_003987895.1 Neonothopanus nambi | reverse complement strand
CGGCAATGATCCAAAAAAGGAAGATGTCGCAACAGGGCACGAAAAGTCGCCTCCCTCATCGTTTGCGACAGCAGCCCCAGTCTATGGTCAACAAACCAAAGTCTCAAGCTCTTCGAGCCCAAATTTTCCGGGAAGAGAAGGATAAGCTAGAAAAGGAGGCAGTGAAGCGGTATAGGGAAGAGCAGGAGCGAGTTCTGGAGGAGGGTGAAAAGCGGAAGGGTGCACGTAAAATCTGTCAGGATGTCTCAGATGAGTACTTTGCAGCCACAAACAACCGCATTCACCTCAGTCATGTTACTCTGCTTGCACACTTCAATGGGGGCACCACAATGTCAGATTTCAACAGAACGAAGCAATGGCTATCACCCGAAGAGGAGAAGGTTATCGTAGATTACGCTGTCGAAATGGCGGACCGTGGCCTTCCTCTGAGTCCCCGTCGGCTTCGTGAACACGCCAATCAGATTCTTCGGAGAAGACTTGGGTCCTTGTTTCGAGAAGATGGCCTTGATGCTGACTGGGCGACACGATTTATCACACGGCACCACAATAGACTGGGAAGATACTGGTCTCATTCTCTTGACAAATCGCGTGCACGCGCCGTGAATCCTGTGACGAAAGAGGAGTTCTTTCAACTGCTAAAGGAAATCCGAGAGAAGTATAACGTACCTGACGAGTTAGTCTATGGTGCTGATGAAACGGGCATCCAAACGGGTATTGGATCCACAGAATATGTTATTGGAGCTAAGGGGAAGGGGGTACAACATCAGCAGCGGGATGGTAATAGGGAGAACATAACTGTTTTACCCACCATCTGTGCAGATGGAACCAACCTCGCTCCAGCTGTGATCTACAAAGGAGAGGGATTCCAAAGCAAGTGGCTGCAAAATAACCCTCTTGATGCACGGTTCGTTCATGCACTGTTACCAATCAATACCCTACTAAGACCTAAGCAGATTGGGGTATCAGAAGAAAGGTTATACAGACGGAGAAATTGGACGTGCATGGATCGAGGACTTCGACAAACAGACTCACGCAAAGGCTGCCGGGCGAGACCGACTACTTCTTGTTGATGGTCACAACTCGCATTACACACTCGAGTTCCTACAGTATGCTCGAGAGCATAAAATCCATATTCTTTGCTATCCCTCGCATTCTACACATGTATACCAGGGTCTCGATGTCGTAATCTTCAGTTCACTGAAACGAGCATGGAGTGATGAGCGTGACAAGTTCGAGAGGGGAGGGGGAAAGGTTACCAAGCTCAATTTCATGGCAACCTATGCAAAGGCGCATGTTCGGGCATTTACCGAATCCAATATCAAAGCCGCTTTCGCAAAGACAGGCATCATTCCTTTCAATCCAGATGTTATACCAGAGTCCATAATGGCTCCGAGTCTGGAAACGTCAACATCGACTTCAAGACTGATGCCGTTGGGTGTAGCAAGTCCTGTGAAGGAGATTACAATGTTAATAACTGCTCATCAGCACAAGCGCAAGTTGTCGGAAGTTGATAACTTACATGACAATGACGACCTGGATCCTCAAACACCACAAGCATCACCTACTCGCCATCACCCACATACTCCATCTGTAGCCAATACTCTGTCACGACTGAGCTCTACATCAGCATCTTTCCTCGTCTCAGACTCACCAATACAGTCGCGATCACAGCTTCCACCACTAGCCACCACCTTCATTTCACCAATAAAGGAGCGTGACGCCGAGCTTCTTTCACGACAGCCCAGAACCGAACATGAAGCTGAGCTACAGAATGCGTTACGACGCAGCAACAAGATTATTAATCTACAGAAGGAGTGGCTGCTAGCTATGCAAGCCCAGAATGTCCTTCAACACATATATACTGATCAAGTACGTGGTCAGCTGGAGTACAGGGAGGAGAAGGAGGCTTCGAAAAGGAATTCGAAGAGGTTGCACGTAGATGGGCGGGCGAAGCTTTTAACTGATTCTACTTTCTTCAACCTTGTTGAAGAGGCGACAAATAAGAGGGCAGAAGAAGTGGCAGAGGCTTCAAGGAAAAGAGATGCAAGAAGTAACGCGAATGAGCAGCTGGCAGATGCATTATCGAGGTGGGAGAGAGAGAGCAAGAGTTGCGAGGAGAAGAATACAGAAACCTTAAAGTCGTGGGAAGCATCAGTCCAAGATTGGGAGAAGGAGCGCGAATTGGCACGTACCGAGCGTCGAAAACCTCGCTGGACAAAGCCTACAAAACCGACTTTCACTTCTGGGTCCCTACTGAAGCCACCACCGAAGCCAAAACTGGCAGACTTCTTGTCATCAGCAACTCGGAGGTCATCAGCTGCCATGTCAGGCAATACCAGACAAGCAAGTGATGCTGTAGGTGATAGAGACAGTGAGGATGAAGAAGCTGAAGATGAAGGGAGAAGCAGTGACTCTGATGGCCAGCTCGAGCAATCGGGGGATGAGGATGGTCAAGACGACGCCTCCAGTATCTACTATAACGGTGACTGACAAGTGCGGGGAGTTCCCCGATCAATGTTCTCGATTAATAATCTGCTCCATTTGGGAATCACATTGATGTGACGGGCTGTTCGAAGGAGCCCAAATCCACTGATAACGAGAATTTTCACTGATTACTTTATTCCTCAACATTCTGTCCCTCGATAGCGTAAATAAGATGCCAACTACATTCTTGAAAGTATAATAATAATTCCTATATACTTAAATTATGTATTATTTTCATAATCTTTCATTCCGAGAGGTAAACAGATTTCACTGTTTGAAGGACGTGGGAATGACTGTATCCCAGCGCGTGAGAATATCACACAAAACCTTGACCGGTCAAAAATGATATCAGTGTGATTACCAATCGTCTTACCAGTCTCGTACCTACAGCCTGGTCTATCACGCTGTGACATCCGTTTTTTGATACCTCAACATCGTTCCAATCACCTTGCTCACTGTCATCAACTGTGAGCTCGATAATGTTCTCTGAAGCATAGGCCTTATAATCATCGGAGTGTAGCTACTCAGAGCATTAACTTTATTATGTAAGAATTATTTTATCTTGCTCACTGAGAAGTGAGTTTTGGGCTGTACAGAATAAAAGCCGGGGGAGGCGCATACGAGGCGGGACAGTGAGCGGGAGGATGAGTGAGCGTCGGTCAACATGGCATTTTGACTTTTTTTGGTAACTAAGTGTGACTGATGTGACTGACCCGCTCAACTGTAAGAGTTGCGGATGAGGTAACACAGCCGGGACCTGGCATACAAAAATGTGACGATGGAGGACGATGGCCATCCGAACAGACAGGTATTTCGGACAGAAATCGCAAAATAACGATGAAATAACGGTTACAAAATTCATCAAATTTACTACCTTAAAAGGCAATTTGTAACGATGATAAAAAATACCCTTGGCATCCGAATAGGCCCTAAGTGTGCAGGGGCGTGTTTGAACATAACGCCCTGTTACCACGATCCGACTGCTCAGTCGGCAAACGACATCCTTTGCCCGGTGCTTCAGTTCGAACCTGTTTTCTCAGATACACCTGTTCCCCAAAGGACTCTCTTCAGTCTCTCATTAAGTATTGTGCTATTTCATATGGCCGGTGAACGATACAAGGGACTGAAGTTGCCGTTTTGACTGACATTCTTTCGGACCATATTGCATGTTGGCGAAAATTTGGCGATAACGCGCATGACTTTCAAGACTCTGAAACTCGAAAATACTGTTTTTAATACTGTCATTCCCATGACTTCATGGTATTCTCGCAATCATCTTTAGACTTTAGGTCAAGTTCTTTTTATATTTCCTTGAATTTTCCGCGCAGGCGACAACATAGACGCGAAGATTCCCCGCTCATCGTCCTTCGACTCACAATTATCAAGGAACGATGGCGAAGTCGACATCGGTCTCCAGTTCCTTTTCGAATCTGGCTGCAATAATGTTTCGACTTGAAGCGGGAGTGGAAGGCTCCTCATCGTACGTCAGCACGACGAATATCTTTTCAGTGTTCATCTCCAGCACTTCATCCGGTTTTTACCCGCCTGCGCCTTGACTCAACAGTCCCAAGACCCAAGGAGCTTTTTGCGATTCTAGCGATTAAAGGGTGCACAGCGGTACCGTGATGTATTATCCTTCCCCTTCGTATGCAATTTACCGAATCGCTCTTCCACGATCCCATCTGCGGGGCTCTTTACCCCGCAATTTGACCCTTTGATAACTTGGATACTGGCCCGGAGCTACGGATGAACGCTATGTAGAATCAAGGTGCCACAATTCTTGAGCGGATGGTACCTGTATATAGATTCCGTATATGAAGCCTCGTGAAAGCTTCTTTGGTTTGCCTTTTCGCCCCTTCCTCTCGTTGATCCTCCCCTGCTACGCCCCCTGCGTGAACTGGCAGTTCGAGTCCTAACCCTGCTCCTTCCAGAAGACCAAGAGACTGTACACCCGTGTTTGCGAAAAGATGGCTCCTCGACCACTCCCTGAGTGGACCATAGTCGACTTCATCCATCGAGGGCCGTGGTGGAAAAATCGCGGTAAAGCTTATTTTCTGTCCTTTCAATTACATTCTCTTGATGTTGTGTTCCACTCAGGGATATTGATGCTCAATATATGCTTATTTCTGCCGCTCCTCACATCCTCAGTCAATGGACTCGATTCGTCTCTTGTGAACGGTGAGCGTCTTCTCAAGACACATTACCCCCCAAGTTATTGATGATTGGAAATGCTTTAGGGCTCCAGATCCTTCCAGACTGGCAAGACTACTTCCATCATCCGCAAGGGAAGGTTTTAGGTACCTTATGCCGTATCACGTCGTAGAGAGTTTCGTACCTCACATAGGTTCCTAGGCCTCATCAACTCCGCTCAAAACATCGGCGGCTTGATTGTACGTTCATTAGTTGTCATTCCTGGAAGTAATGTCACAAACGTGTCCCTCATTCTCGTGAAGGGCCTGCCATTGACACCATTCGCTTCTGATATCCTGGGACGGAGAGCGGCGCTGTTCATAGGTTCTATCATTATGCTTGCAGGTGTTGCCATGCAGTTCGCAGCGACGACTGTCAAAATGTTTATTGCAGCAAGAGTCCTTAGTAAGTTGTATGCGAACTTTATCATCTTTGAATGAATAGTGACGAGTAGCCACCAGTCGGATTTGGACTCACTTTCTGTATCAATGCGGCACCCCTATTGTTAATTGAATTGTCATATCCTACCCAAGTGTGCTTCTCTTCTCATTATCTGGGATGCTTCGTTCATTGGACGATAAACTTTTTCTAGCGAGGTAAAATCACTTCCCTGTATAATTCAACTTGGTATGTTGGAAGTATCGTTGCCGCTTGGGTATGTAACGGTGCAGCCTCATGGTGAGGAAGGTGCTCATATTTCCCTGTTCATAGGTTTGTTTTGCTTCGTACGATCGCCAAGCAGGAAGCATGTGGACATGGCGAATACCGACTTTGGTTCAGGCTGCTGCTCCTCTAATGCAGGTATGCTTGATCTGGTGAGAAGCTTTGAAGTCTAGTATATGCTCTCGTGTAATGATGACCTTGCATCAGGTTCATCCCGGAGAGCCCACGATATCTTGTTTCGAGAGGTCTCGTAAGTCCAGTTCCCTTTTATACAAGCTGATACTCAATACAACACTCGTCCGTTCAGGAAGGGAAAGCAAGCCGTGTATTAGCAAAATACCATGCCAATGGTGGCGATGAACATGACCCTCTAGTCGTTTTTGAGCTGGCCCAAATCAGACATGCCATTAGGATGGAGCAAGAGATTAACCGGAGCACGTCCTACCTATCGTTATTTGCCACACACGGTAACAGGAAACGCATGAGGATAATCGTTGCTATTGCTCTGTTCTCGCAATGGAGGTAATATCTCACTCTTCCATAATGAAGTTAATACAGTCACTAAATGTACTTCAGCGGAAATGGACTCGTTTCTTACTACATCAACCTAGTACTGGAGGGTGTCGGAATAACGAGCACGAAAGAGAAAGCAGCGATCAACGGGGGCCTCCAGGTCGGTTTCATAGCTTAGTACTTAGTATTGACGAAGAAATCACTGATGGCACCTTGCAGGTCTTCAATCTCATAGTGGGGTTCTCATCGTCCATGCTCATTGATTTGGTCGGCCGTAGGGCGCTCTTCATTGTTTCTAATTCAGGAATGCTTTTCTGTAAGATCACCCTCGATGTCTCGGCTCAGCAGATGCTGACTTATTTCTGAAGCGTTTGGTCTATGGACCGTAACAGAGGCGCTTTTTAATGCCCTTCACAAAGCCTCGGCGGCTAAAGGTGAGAGAACCAAGCTATATTTGCGTCTTTGCGTCGCGTTCTGAACTTGGTCGCTAGCCACCATACCACTCATTTTCCTATTTTATCTCTTCTATGACATTGCCTATACGCCTATGCTGGTCGCGTATACGCTGGAAATTCTTCCTTACAAGATTCGGGCCAAAGGGTTTGCCGTGATGGTTTGTAGTTCTATCTCCTTTGCCCCAAAAATATTGAATGCGAACTTGGTCTACAGAACTTCACCGTTTTCGCCACGACAATATTCAATCAACTGATTAATCCGATAGCTATCGACGCTCTGGGATGGTGGTATTACATTGTCTACTGCGGTTTGTTGATCATTGAGCTGGTCTTTGTCGTCACCTTCATCGTTGAAACACGAGGTACGTTGAGCTTAAGTTCAGAAAGCAGCCGTTCTCATGTGATCTTGACGGTAAAAGGTCGAACACTTGAAGAAACAGCTGCCTTATTCGATGGTGAACAGCCTCAACAAGACCTTGTGAACATGGGAGGAGAAGCGGCGACAATGTCAATGACAATGCCGGCTCGAGGTAACGTTCTCCAAGAACCAATTCCCCTTCAAGTATCAATGGTGGTGGAAGAGAGCCGGGTTATTCACGATCGCAGTTACGGCGATCCTATCATGGGTGAAGATGATTCGGAACTTTACGAGATGTATTTGAGAGGGAAGGGGTCGCCTTCGACGGACCTAATCAATTTACCATGACACTGACAATCCACAATAAAACTCACGAAATCTGTATTCTTACCGATATTATGTAGAAGCTAGTGAAAGTAAATAAATGTACGATGTACGCAGGTGTAGTCCAGACAGAAATCCCAGTGCACTAAAACCCGAGAACCTAAAAAACCCAAAATCAAAGCCTTACCCATACCTGTACAGAACCCGCAAAGCATGTAAATTCACCCCATCCGTGGGCATCTATTTCTACTCGTCCATCCTGCGTCATATAACTCTTGAAAGTGGATCCAGCATGGGCCTGTCATGGCCATTTTATCAGCCATGTAGCTGAAATGTGCGTGCACTACTTACCTGTCCAACGTTCATTTTGATAGTATGAACCCAGTCGCTGAGGAACGTGAATGAATACCGAATGCAGAGCGTCGGATAAAATTGCTTACTCTTCTCGATTGCTGATAATGACGGCGCAGCCAGAATGTCTTGAGTCTCCCATGCGGACGAATCCTATGGCATTTCGCTCCTGCAAATAGTCCTGAGCTGCACCGTAAGCGAACATCTTCCGAGCCTTGATGAGCAACTTCAAGTTCCGAGAAATATTTTCATTGTAGCATTCTGCATTAGGGTATAAATCGCCATAGAAGACACAACTGAGAAGCTGAACTCTTAGCTACAGTGCAGTATTGATGCGATTGAACGTGACGTACGGATATCCAGCTTTTCGTAGCAAAATCAGAGCGTAAGCCTGGATCTTGAAGTGATCCCCCACCTAAATTTCTGTCAGAAAAGCATTGAATTCACGGAACTGGCATACTCACCCAACTTTCTAAACTTTGACCTTCAACCTATGCTATGTCAAAAAGGTGAACTAGCCATATATACCTTGGAACTCACAGTGCTAGAAATGGAGGCAGAGGTCAGACGACGTGGCAAAGTAATCAAGAACACAAGGTTACTCGTGATTATCAACGAAAGTTACTGCGTCATTGGGTTTGACGTTGACGATGGTGCTATGCAATATATACCGCAAATCATAATGCGAATACTTGTTGCTGGCTTGATGGAAATTCATGTGTAGAGGGACATCAAAGAAGGTCGCCTATAAACACTTCAGCAACGTAATACAGAGGAAAAATAAAAGACTTGCTTCTCCTTTGAAAGCGCGAATGTAAGGTAGAATTAATCTCAGACTAGCATCTGATCAACATTAAAACATTCAGATTACAAGAGCTTGACTTACTCTCCAGACCAATATTCGCCTATCGCAAGGTCAAGTTGAAATTGATTCAGTGCCAACTCAGCTTGTACAGGTGTCAGACTCACACACAACGAACATTTTAGGACTCGTGGAGCGCCGGGTGGTTTCAATCTACAGCGTTCGTTAAGCTTCGTGGCTGTTCTCAATTGAAAATGCTCACAAATTTCAGTAAAAACTGGCGGTCAATATGCTTGATAGCGTCGAGCCGAAATCCTACAGCACCTGTGGTCTAGCACACAGAACTCGTTAGTTCTTGCATATGACACGGACATGAAGCAAAGGCGTTGTACTTCAAGTATCCATGTGCCCCAAGCTAAAAGGTCCTTTTGAACAGCCGGGTGTCGATGGTCGATCTGTAGTATTCGTGAGCCCAACAAGAATTGAACGAGCAGGTTGGACGCACGTCAATTCCTAACAGGTAGTCGTAATTCCCCAGTTCTCGATCAACGTATTTTGACCAGCCTTTGTGGCCTTTGCCTGCGATTCGGAAAATACCATTGGTACGTGTCTTATGGTCCCAATCAAGACCTGCGACTCAATGAGTACCTTGTCAGGCATTCAAGTCGCGCAGAAATACCAGAAAAATGCTCTTGGTTCCAACACATGCTACTATACTGCGAGGAATAAATAAGTGTCCTGAAGCAGAACAGGAACTTGTGAAGAACTGACCTTTTTACCCCTTCCCGGAAAGTCAAAAGCAGTCCATCCCTAGAACATATCAATTAACGGAACGCCTGCAAAGACGAGGTTTATGTTACCTGGATCTCTCTCACTTTACCAGCATCTTTCAGTCGATCATCGGATTTGACAGGGACTGCGGGAAACGTTTCAAGTCTATCAGCACCTAACTTGTGCTGATCCTGGGTGTAAGCCTGGAGAACAGCAAATAGAGTAGAAACACACATTGAGAACAGCGTCTATGATGATGTCTATATTGTAGCGTTTTGCAACATCGCARGCCAAGAGTAATTCTTCTCGAGTACCCCATCGAGTGCCCACTGAACCTTTCTGATTGAATTCGCCGAGATCCCACTACGAAAAACGGGTTCATGAGACCGATCGAAAGGAAGATTCTTAGGCCAACTTAAGTACCAAGTCATAAGCATCATAACCGCGGCCATCCTAATGAATTTGAGCAACGTCCGGTCAGACCAACTGGAACTAAGYTACCTTCTGAGCTGCTTTGTTCGGCGGAGGCAACCAGATCTGCGTGAAACCCATCTCAGCCAGCGTCGGTATTTCCATCTCCAAGTGTTTCCACCAGCTCATGCCTTCAACCTGAGAATCCCATGTGAAGAATTGGATCTTCAGCAGGAAACGCAGACTGAGCATTTAGAACATCAAAGCGAGGATACAAAAGGCCGTACCATCAGAGGATTCTCGTTTGAACCCTCCGGACCAAGCTTCATGTAACTTAGAGGCCTAGGAGAAGGACGAATTGCATGGATCCACGATTTGAGGACGTTCATGGTGACTGCAGTGAATGAAAGACTTATGTTTACATCCTCTACCTCCGATCAACGCGTGTTATATATGTGGGTTGGACCAACAAGTAGCGCTCAAACAATTCGCGACGCGCAGCGGAGTCGGAGTTCAAATGACATTTAAGCGCCGCCTGATTTAGAGGATATAAGGAAAATTTTTCCGTTACGTGGCCTTCAACCGTTTACTCAACCACTTGCACCCTCGTCGTTTCTCGTAGGCGTCTTGCCTCACCGTGAGGCACGGGCTCAGGTGTCCTTCATTGAAAAGTGGTTAAGAATATACAGCCTCCTTAATCGCTCCAATCACGCTTTTTTTCTACGTAGAGAGGAGTTTCATGTAGTGGCTACATCGCAATAATAAATGCTGGATATGTACTAGTAAAACGTATACATAGCCATCCGGTCATATTTCTTCAAGGACATCACGATCCTAGTACATATAGAAGCCGGAGAGTTGCACACCACGAGTTACGCCTCAAGTCTGCAGCCTGCAGGACGCGACGATGCTCATTTAGCAAACAGCCGCCGACAAGTCCTCTAAGAGCGACCAAGCATAGCCATAGTATATCTTTGAGCACAGCAGACATTCGTGATCGTCTGTTGTACAGTCGTACAAGGCTAGACATCTTCAGACGGTATTGGAACAATAGAACGGGTTGTAGAGATATCATTATCATCCACGCTTTCCAAGTGTCCGCGAGAGAATACTACTTGCTCGCGGTACCGCATCTGTTTTGAGCGGTGAAAGCACTGTCGGTATGTTTAAACCTAGTGCATCGTTCTAGTATTTGGAAATGTTATTCTCGCTATTAGCTCGGAAAAGACGAATGCACCGCACCTGAGTTCCAAACAAATTTGCCGGAAGGGCGGTCGCGGTGTTTGGGAAGAGATTTATTTTCCGCATCTTTTTTACCTTTCCAGCATCCGTGGTCTGGCCATCAGTCGTGACGGTGGATGTTATACTCTCAGCACGGCTTGGTGGTGCGGCATTCCTCCTCCTACCGGCTCCATTAGCTTTCGCCGGCGGTTCTACATCCGCATTCTGCTTCTTTCTCTTCGCAGGTGCCCCAGAAGATTCTTCGACAACATCCTCGCCGACGTCTGGCGCAGGCGAAGCTTTACGTTTCCGTTTGCCCCTAGGCTGCGATTCATCCTCTGTGCCTGCGACATTCTTCTTTGTAGCCTTCTTGGTGATAGCCTCGCGAGGTATCTCCTCAATCTCCGTGTCGCTATCTTGCGCAACCTTCGACTCGTTGTGAACATTCTCCCTTCTGCGGGATGCTTTTGGTGCGGGCTCCATACCGCTTTCCACAGCTTTGGCTTTACCCTTGCCTTTATTTCTGGTCACCTGGACCTCTTGAACGTCGTCGTCAGTCGGAACTTCAGCACTGGGGTTCTTACGACTTGATCGTGAGGCCTGCTTAGACGCAGGTTTGGAGGCTTTGGTTCGTGAGCCAGATGGCGCTGGAGGAGAGGATGGCGAGGCCTGACTCATTTGGTGGGCCACTTCATCTTCTGACAAAATCGGGCTCTGCTCCTGTAATAGCTAATTGAGTGAGAATCGAAGAGCTAGCAGAAGAAGCCCAGACCTCTTGAGAAGATGGTCGAGTCTTGGTACGTTCAACGTCGAGCTCCGTTTTCAGTCTTTTCACCTCCCTTTCGGCCTTTGCAAGCTGTTTCTTCACATCCTCGAGTTCACTTTGCACAGATTCGCTATGTTCCTGTAACGGTTCTGTTAAAATCGCATGTCTTTTCACAAATGGAGAACTAACCCTCCACACTGTAAGATTTTGTTTGAGCTTCTGCAGTTTGCGTTTCTCGGCCTCGACTGCTTTCCCTTCCTCCTCCTCTCGTTTGGCCAATTGGCCTTGCAAAGCCTGAACTTCAACTTCGAGCTCGACGCGTTTCTTCCGCAAAGTTTCTACCTCAGCTCCACCCTTTGTCTCAAGAGACTGCCACTTGTCAAGCTGCCGTTTGAGGTCATTGATTGTGTGTTTGAGCTCGTCGTTCGCGCGCTGCAGGTCCAAATTCTTGGTGCGTTCACCTTCATACTGTAGTGAAGCGCGCTCGAGCTTTGCAGCGGCGGACTCTGAGAGAATTTGCTGTTCAGCGACAGATTTATGCAGTTCATTTAGTTCAGTCTGTAGAGATGCAATATTGAGGACGAAACATATGAATACAGGTGTAGTAATGACACACTTGAAGGGCTTCTTTCCCCTGTTCCGCAGTAGTGAATTGTCCTTCCTGAAGCTTCAAATGAGTAGCAAGTTCCTTGATTTCGCCTTTGAGTGTTCGTCTTTCCTCCTCACGCGACGCGGTCAACTCTTCAAGTTCATCCTCTAAATCCTCGATTCTTCTCTCGAGCTCTCCCTCTGTGACCTGAAATTTAGTGATCATGAATTCCCTCTGCAAGGCAGCAGCCTTCTCTCTCCTAAGCGCATCCTGCTCGTTCAATACGTCCATCCTGACTGTCTCGAGCTCAACGACGGTCCGGAGCTGTGCAATGCGATGGCATGCCTGAAGGGTATCGCATCCTTCGCGCCATTCGCGTTGTTCAGCGTGCCATCTTTGTTGAATATCCTGAAGAGCGCTCTTAGCCCTGGACTTTTCTTGCGCGAGCTCGTCTTTCAGTTTCCGAATGGTATGATCGAGGGTGCGATTACGCTGAACGAGGTCATCAATGTGAGTTTGCTGCGAGGTTTCCAACGAAGGTGTGGTGCCCCTTCTCGCAAATGACATGATAGAAATGGTAAACGTGTGGCGTCGTGTTGACTCATGAGGTTGACTCTCTGAACGTTCACGTGAGAGTCCCTTTCTTGAAGTTGCTTCCCATCAACCATGGCACCAGGCAAGCCTGTAGGCGTCATAAAAGTAAAAGTACCCAGACATAATGCTCAAAGGATCGGCGCCAAACTTACAGCGGAAGTCAAAAATCAAGCTACAACGCAAGGGATACGGACAGACGTCGGTCAGTCAAGTCATGAAATGTCGCAGGCGATCGTTCGTATATTTCGGTAATTGTTTGTGAAAGCCAACGCTGAATTGCTCAGGACTCCTAGGAAAGTGCCTCTGAATGGAATTCATTACTACTCACAGCTCGAGCTGAGCGTGGACCGCAATGGGACGTCGGTACACAACAGTGAGTACGGAAGCAATATCTCATCTTTAGCTGCTAACTCGTTTCAAGGTTCTTAGTTGAAGAATACTCTGAGCTTTACTATGACCCCACGACTCTAAAGGAAGCAGCTCAGAAACAATTCGAAGAAGAAAATGGCTCGACAGAGGAAGCACAGCAACAAGGACAATCGCAGTCGCAGATGCAAACGCCTGTTCGAGATCAACGGGACTTTCATCTTGCTAATGTTCACAGTGCACCCCCTCAAATGCCGAGGCATTCTGCTCACAGCCCACACGTCCCCCCGCAAGTGAATTATCCATACCCTGGATCACAGAGCGTCATGAGGGGAGGGCCCGGGCAACAATATCCTGGAGGAGGAGGAGGTATGATGCCGCAAAACCAGTATATGAATTCAGGTCGACATGATGCTTCTCCTATGAGAATGGGAATGGCAGGAATGGGAGGAGGGATGGGTATGGCAGGAATGAGCGGGGGAATGGCTATGGGGGGAGGAATGGGTGGCGGAATGGGCATGGGTGGAGGCATGGGAGGAGGTATGGGTATGGGTAACATGGGTAACATGGGAGGTGGAATGGGAGGGATGGGTAACATGGGAGGAGGTATGGGAATGGGGGGAGCTATGGACTTTGGACATGGGGGGATGGGTATGCCTGGTGGAATGAATAACATGGGTAACATGGGTGTCGGCGCTGGAATGATGCCTGGCCGTCGTATGACCAGAGGTATGACTGAAGAATTTGGAATGCATTGAAACCTATCTGTAGCTATCTATCTGTATTATATTTTCCTCAATTCTTGCCTCGCAAGTACTACTTATAATTTCTCTCCTTTTTCTCTCTGTCCGAGTCTGTATTTCCCCAGAGTATTAGCTAATTATGATTATGTCATCATTCATCACTCTGTCACACACTTGTTACACATATACCGCGTTGATTTTTTCTATGCGAACACCATCCTGTCTGCTGGCTTCCACAATAAAACAGCAGGTGAATATCGTTTTCTTTTCTTCTCAGACTTCTTCGTTCACCTATATTTCTCCAAGCCATATGCGCCCTGATACCAATGATTTTTCGGATGAGGATGAAGGTTCGCTCTTCGGCTCTCCGCCACCTTCTCCTCAGAGAGGTAGGTCACCGGTGCTGGCGTTGCCAAGCGGTCCAGGGAGTACCGCATTCATGACACAAAATGTGGGGACCATTGCACTTCCTGGTTCCCATTACAGTTCTGAACATTACATGAATCCATTAGCCTCTGCACTGAGTCACAAGACTCAAGGAATAGTCTCCCAACCTCCTGCTCCTGCTCCTGCCGCTACGATCAGCAAATCCAGCAGAAATGGAAATCATGCATCTACTCCCTCTTGTTCGACATCTTCCACACCGTCATCGCGCTGTTCCTCTCAAGGTCCATCCAATCAGCCGACCAGGAAAAAGGGCAGCAGAAACCAGACACATGAACCACCCTCACGTCCCCCGCCGATTGATATCCCTCTTCCTGATCCGTCTGCACCTCCACCTGCTAATTGGCTACGCAGTCAATCAGCTTTACTTGGTCATGCTGGCCTTGTCGGTGGAATCAGAACTTCGACTCTCTCCAACCGTCACACGCGCGGTACGACTCCGTCGAATCCTATCGTCATCCCTGATGACGATGATGCTCCCCCAAAATCGAAGAAAAACTTTTCGACTAGGATTCCCCCTATCGATTACTCACAGCTTCCCAAACCGGCCACCCAGGACATTGTACAGATTCTCATCAAGCAGAAGGAAATCTTCCCGGTGCTACAAGATATTCTCAAGCTTATCGCCAAGGGCCCTTTAGCGAAAAATTCTAGTTCCACTTCGACTCCATCTGGCCCTCCCTTGAAGAAGCGAAAGCTCAGTCGAGTGCCTGCCGGTGCTGACGACTGGGACATACCATATCCTTTCCCCCAGGGAGAAGGCCCACAGGAGTATCAGTCCAAATGGGAGCGAGATCGCGGGAAACAGCTTATCGCTCAGTTGGTCAGTCTCATCAAAGATGCATCTCGGAAAGCTGCCCTTCGTATTCACTTGCAGAAAGAGCAGTTTCTGAGAAACCAGCTCGAGGCACAGCGGAACCAGACTCAATTGCTAGCTTATGCATTGAAGGAGCTGGAGCACTCGATGCCAAAAGTCGGTGGGCATTATAGGCCAAAAGTCGCTTCATACGATTCCCCCGCGCAACCAGAAACGGCTAATGAGACCAGTGGGAGCTCTTCGGCTTCGCAGGCCCCTGACAAGGCAACAGAAATCTTCCCTACACATCCCTCGACGCCCTTATCAACGCCATATGATGATTTAATATCGTCTTTGCTGACAGCGACTCAAAATGAGGAAGACAAAAGTGCTGTGCCTGCAGACTTGAACTCGCTGTTTGCGCCCTCGAGCTCGCACGAATCCACCCCGGAGCTTGATCCTGGGATGTTGGACAGCTGGATGTCAATATTCCAAACCTTCCCTAATCCCGCGAACTCTTTTAATGTGGATGACTCTTTTATGTCCTCTCTTGCTCCTACCAATTCCCCAGCCGATTTCTCCTTGGACTTTGGTTCCTGGTCCGCGTCACTAGTTCCAGATGCATCACAGTATTTTCCTTCAGAGTCGTCATCAGACGTTCCCCTATCCACTGCAATGAACGCAGTGAACGACGGCACAAATTCAGAAGCTATGAACTCACTGTTCCCCTTGGTCACGGAACATTCTCAGTCTCTGGATTTTAGCGATGGGTCTCTCAGCGGTTTAACAACTAGTCCAATGGACCCCATGATCGACCCTGAACTTTTGGCATTATCCATGCCGCAAGTCGCGTCGGCCACAACTGAAAGCTTTCCTCCAATTAGTGGGACACCTTCTTTGATCGCCTCCCCGATGCCATCTATGAGTTCTTTTGGCGATTTTGACCCTTTAACACCAATTTCACCAGCGGGGGAATGGGATTCAGCAGAGGTTGCGACTGCTTCCAGCCAGAATCTGTCTGGTGACGGTAGCTTGCCTATGATAGGTGGGATGGATGGAGCAGCTGCGCCAAAAATTTCAACGGACAAAGGTTCTCAAGGTATGTGGCGCCGTGCAATTTGGAATAACGTGAAGGCTTATTATAATCAAGGTGGTGAGCCGGTCAATATGCTGCCTGATTCAGGCAATAAAAGTAGAGAAAAGGGGAAGGGGAAGGAAGCTAGTGTTGCTTTTAGTAGCGTTCTACCGGCACTCATGCCATCCGTCGAGACTAACATGGTGTCGCTCGGGGCATCGTCGTCGGTTTTCACCCCACCTCCCTCACGTCCTTTCCTCCCATCTGATAAAACTTCAGATAAGGCTGAGCTGCTGAGACGTGCTAAGGCTAGGAGAAAGCAGCTTGCGGAGGAGATTGTAAAAGCTAGGACGCAGTTGTGGGAGACGACTATTGAGCATGGTGTGTTGACTCGCCTTGCGAAACATTATAATTGATATAATGCCGTATATGTATCTTGTAATATTGATGAATTCAAAGATGCTAATCGGTCTTAGTGTAAGGTGTATAAAAACTCATGAATAACATTGTCAGAAGTAAAAAGGCTCTATCTACAGCATTGATATACATAATATAACACGGAATTATGCTAGAATACAATACTTGCCCATAGTCGACATTCGGCGAGGGCAGTTGCCACCTACCAAAAAAGTAATTCGGTTTCCAATTTAGGGGGCCGCAGACTTCTCACTCCATTTCCACTTACCCTCCACCTTCACTTCCTCTCCTTTCATTTTTTTAACGGCTATGATGATTCTGTTTCTCTCTTCTCTTTGCCTTCTACCTTCTTTCACATATGCCCTCGGTGACCTATGGCAATTTTCTCGGCAAGAGTCTGAGGGATACGTCGATCCTGCTTCAAATGGTGGTTCTATGTTGACCGTGCGTGATACCACCGTTTGGACACCATTTGGCTTCGTGCTCATACAAATTACTCAGACCGTAGCAGATACAAGCCCTCCCGGTCAGCAAGAACCTATCAACATGATCATATCCGGGAACTCGGACGCTGCGGTGCTGAAGGACGTGTCTACTGACGGTGGACTGCTAAACTACTTTTTGTGCGTTTTGTTCTGTCAAAATCTGCAGTTTTGTCGCTACAATACTTTGTCGCAGATCTTTGAATTTCTCCGGAGAATGTCTAGGTACCCATCTTGGCAATTCGCAGCAAGCGAATTTGGGAGATGGAAACGGTTTGCGTGCGTTACCCCCACTGCGTTGTACTGATGCCGCATTGATGAACTGATTATGGGCGGTCTTTAGTAAACGAGACAGCCGTTATGAGATATGATTATGGGAACGCTGCGACCGGGACATGCGAGGAGTCTCTGAATGGCGGGAATCACTTTCGATACTGGATTCAGAACGGGTCTGCGGCGACTACAAATGCTATCTTTATGGCTGTTTCCTACGAGTTGCCCTCTTCAGGTAGACCATATCATATTGTAGTCTGGGAAGTCTTTTGACTTTCTTTGATTTTCCAGACAATCACGATATAATTGCCAACGGGTACAACCTCGCACGAGACTATATAGTTGGCAACATTACGGGCCAGACTGTGCCTACTTCGAGCCTTACAAACTCCTCGACGTTCTCAGGATCTAGTGCCTACAACGGATTCACTTATTCCACCTCCATCGCGTATGTTTCGGGGCTCTTACAGAACACCAGTGTCGGGATCAACCACAACCTCACTGTGGCGACATCTACTTCTAATGCTGTGGACGGTTTAGTTGCTGTTTTGGAAGTGAAAATCAGTGGACAATCTTCTTTCACCAATGGCACGAATACAACCAACAGTAGCGGTAGCAATAACAGGCAAGTACTTGCGTTCTATGATTGTTGCTCGATTTGTATATTCATTGCTCTTGTATTCAGCGCCTTATCGTTATCACCTCTCTTGAACTGGGTGTTGTCACCGTCACTTATCATCGCACCTTCGCTACTCTTCTTTGCATTCCTTTAGATGCTCTTAGCAGCGAGTTGAACGGACTTCTTGCGCCAGACGCAGATTGTAGTGACATTGAACTATTTCTTTCTGTCTTTACTATACGAACATTCTAACATTTATAGCAATGTTATTATTTAAGGACATTTGTATCTGAAATTTGGACTTCTATCACTGGAAACAGTATTTTCTTCATTTTTAAGTAGAACAATGACATTCTGCAGCCTTGCTTCTTGTATAGCCTTTGATAACAAGATCTACTGAATACTTGTGAGGGTATCGTTCAAACACCGTTAGTACAGGCTGAGACTCGAAATACTCAACCCCCGGAGGCGCTCAGGACAGGCGCTAACAGGCGCTAACACGTTCACGTGCACGTGTCATGCGCGTCGCGCATGTTGAACGCTATGGCCAAACAAAGACAATGCGAATTCTTATTTCACGACGACTCAAGGCCTCACCATACGGTATCGATGACAACAGCAGGTAGCCTCAAGGTCCAACAAGAAGCATTCAGGGCAAGACTAAGAGATATTGCTCTCGAAGATGACCCACTATCCGTTTACGTCGATTTCGTTAGGTGGACGATGGATAACTTTGCCGACGACGACCCAGAGTCGGGTTTGTCGCAGCTACTCGAGGAGGTTACCAGGACGTATCAGGATGATGCCACATACAAGTCTGATCTTAGATATCTAAAGCTTTGGGCAACCCATGCTCGTAGATTGAGCTCGGGAGCTGCTTTAGGGATCTATTCTCGCTTGTTGAAGAATGGGATTGGGGTCTCTTATTCTCTCTTATATGAGGAATACGCGCAGCGACTTGAAGTTGAGGGAAGGTGAGTCCGAAGTCACTGACAAGTCTATTTATCTTACTTATATCTTGGACACGACTCAGGATATCAGATGCAGACATTATTTATCGCAAAGGCATAAAGCGTCAAGCGCGTCCAACAGAGCGCTTAAAGAATCGATATGTTGAATTCAAAGCTCGGACATCCAACACGTCTTCTTCCTCAAATTCTCCGTCTACCTCTCGCGATGCCGAAACTAAGCCCTCCAAGAAGTCGACGAAGACTACGACTTCTTCACCAACAAGTACCGCGGCTTCCCGTTATGCGGTGATGCTAGCACCTCCCCAACCGGGGAAGAAACCCGAATCATTCAAATTCAATTTATCTCTTCTATACACGGAGGAAAATGGCGAATTCTGTATAGAAGAAGCCCGAACACGGTCGATGGGGCTCCTTCGAAAGAAGTGGCCCGTTCTGCCAATAGAACCCCCAGCCCTTTCTGTCTCTCTGTCTCCTACTCCTTCATCTTCCTCGTCATCAGTCTCATTCAAGGACGATGCGCAGAACCGTACACGTGGAAAGAGAAAGAGCATTATGGTGGGAGAACCAACTGTAACAATCAATACGAAGGAGGCTTTGGCGGATGTCTTTGGCATGTATAACTCTCCAGACAAGACTGTCAAGATGGGTATTGGCTCAAAGCATGCTCCGGTGAAGAAGGTAGATCCAAGCCTTTCGGTACCCAAGTTCACTCCTTCACCTCCTGATGAAAATGGGAAAGGTAATCTTATGGCTATTCTCAAAATATACTTCATGCTTGCTGATTGTATCTCCAGCTTTCCGACCATTTGTTGATGAAAATGCAGGTGTTAAAAGGAAAGAGAATAAACCCGCACAGTCTGCTGTACGTCCGTTTCTCTGGTTTCTGACCTTCGTTCAATCAACTCGGTTTTTTAGTTTACCCCTTATGTGGATCCTGAGGTTGCAGCGCGCCCCCGTCCAGCACTTTCCACCAAGAATCCCTCCCCGCTATCTTCCGCTACATCCGAAAACGAGAATGCCAAGAAACCTCCCGCGGCTGCGAAGCTTGGTGCTGTCTCAGAGAGTACTGGAGGTGAAAATGTTTTCAGGAAACCATTACAACCATTTCGAGACTCCCACACGGAAGGTTTCGGGCAGTCCAAACCCAAACCTGTTTTCACTCACGAGCGGGCCAAGTCATTTCACGATGCGCCAGCTCCTTCAGAAGAGCCTGTTCGCAAACCCGCTTTCACACCCTTCGTTGACGGTGCAGACAAGACTCCGTTCAAAGTCTTTAGCCGCCCAAGTGATTGTGAAAATGTTTTTACTCCGAAAACGCCTACCGCGAGACCTTTCGTGCCTTTTGCAGATAAGACGCCAGCTTTTACACCCCACAGAGATAAAACAGAGGACGATAAAGAATACGAGGCCCGCCCTGAATATGAACCTGATCAGCCGGAATCAGAGCAATACCAAGAACCGGGCGAAGAGATTGCTCATTCAGAAGAGGATGTTCCTTATGCGTCGGAAGATGTCAATGACTATTCCGACGATTTCGTTGACGAGGAGGGCATGCAAGAAGATTTCCAGACACCTCTTCCTTCAGATCCGTCAGATAGTACTGGAGACGAATACGACGAGATGGTCTATCAACAAGTGCCTCTCGGAGGACGATTTGGCCAGTTCAATGTCATGACTCCAATAACGGAGCGTACATTTGAATTCACGAGCACCAGCCGGTCTACATATAGTACGCCTAGTGGCGTATTGAAACACATTCCAGAGAACGAACTCGAGGAAGACGCGCAGCATGTGGAGGGGGCGCAACTCATCGACGAGGGAGACGAGTACGAGCACGAAGCCCAGGATGGGGGTGCTAATGCTCATTCTTTACAACCATTCCGCTTGCCTACTGGTAATGCCTCGCACATGGACGATTCTGCCATCGCTCATATTGAACGGTCTACAAGCAAGCTCAGTCTTGCTGATACATTAGCCCTCTCTTCCAGTTTCAGGCCATCGAATCCATGCAATCCATTCGATCCACCTATTTTGCGATCCGTGCTATCTCGACTTCAGTCTGATCAACATTGTTACGATCTTGGCGACCAGGATAGTAATAACCTTGACGGCCTACAGAGATTCGCGAAGAAATCTCGGAAGGCCAGTGCTGGATCTGATAACGGCCGAATCGACGTATCAACCTATTCTTTGACGCTGGCTGGGCAGCGATTTAGTGTATCTGAAAAATTAGGAGAGGGAGGTTTTGGCGCTGTGTTCAAAGCGAAAGACCTTGGAGCACTGCCTGAAGGGGATGATTCTGATCTCGACGATGACGATGACGATGAGGGTGAAGCATCCGTCATGGCCTTGAAGGTAGTGAAACCTCGCAATCTATGGGAATACCACGTACTTCGCAGGTTGCATTCCGCTCTTCCCCCAGTCCACCGTCGTTCAATTGTTTTCCCGCATGCATTATATGCCTTTCGGGACGAAAGCTACCTCGTGCTGGACTTCTGTCCCCAGGGAACCCTTTTGGACATTGTTAACGGCGCAGATGCCGCAGGCGTCTCACAGCAGGGCGCTTGCCTGGATGAGCTTCTAGTCATGTTCTTCACAGTGGAGTTGATGCGCCTGCTGGAGGTCATGCACAACATCGGCTTCATTCACGGCGACTTGAAGATAGACAACTGTCTGCTGCGCCTTGAGGATGTTCCTGGTGGCTCCTCGGCCTGGTCTAGCCTGTATCAGCCATCTGGGGAAGGTGGCTGGAGTTCCAAAGGCCTGAAACTCATTGACTTTGGACGTACCATTGACACTCGTTTATTCCCATCAGGTCAGCAGTTCATTGCTGACTGGGCTGTAGATGATCGTGATTGCTTCGAGATTCAAGAAGGGAAGCCTTGGACGTTCCAGACAGATTATTTTGGCCTCGCTAGTATCATATATTGTATGTTCTTCGGAAAATACATACAAGCTAGCTCTATAGGCACATCAGTGTCTGCGAGCGGGGAGCATAAGCGCAAGATAGCTACGCCACTGAAACGATACTGGCAGACGGACTTATGGGGCCGACTATTCGATCTCTTACTCAACCCAGCGCTGGTTCAACCAACCGGAGAGATGCCAATCTCAAAGGAACTTGCGTCGATTCGCAAAGAAATGGAGGCGTGGCTACAGAGTAATTGTAATCGGAGCACTGGTACATTGAAGGGCTTACTGAAGAAAGTTGAAATGTCCTGCCTTCGCTGATATTTCTTGGTTCACATTCTTATAGTTCACTTGTCTTACTTTATTACCTTCTTTAGATTTATCCTTGTGTAATGTTGCGGCCACAATCATACTTTCATGTAAGAAACAGAGTTGTCTCGTTTGGGGCGTAGTATTCCAGAATCCACAACAACAGCATGAACAGTGATGGTGAAAACTACACACAGATCCCTAAAGACAGCGATACTCCAGCAAAGAAAAGGAAACAGAACTAGGGCGACCAGGCACGGTAAAGTTTACCTATGCATGTCCGCCCATTTGGACAGGAGGTGCTGGTGCACCTTCGTAGGGATGAGGTACTGCGTTTGGTGGTGGAGGCATCATCATCGGGTAGGGAAGTGCGTGTTGCACTACGAACAAACAAATAAGCATGCAAAAAACCAGTGATATGGTAACACATACTTTGAGGGCTTTGATGGTAGTATGGATGGGCGTGTGCAGGAATAGGGGTAGGAGGCATAGAAGGTCGTGGTCCAGCGCCATTTGGTGGGGGAGGATAGGTTCCTGGCGGTGGCGGAGGCGGCATATAAGCTTGAGGAGCTAAAATCGTAGTGACGTTAGATTGATAACAGGAAACATCAGAGCGACAACTCACGTGGCATTTGTCCCATACCGGGAGGTCCATACATAGCTGGAGAAACGTCAATAAAATCATCAGAGAGGGAGGCGTATGTGAATACCATTTGGGGGTACACCAGGAGGATAAGGCATAGGTTGCATATAAGGCGAAGGCATAAATGCTCCTGGAGCGCCAGGAGGCGCCATGCCGGGCATCATAGGCTGAGAGTAGTAACATTAGTCACAACTCGAGGCAAAAATTGGACAAGGAACACATACTTGACCTGGATAATAAGGCGCATAGTACACAAAGCCTCGAGTGGCGGCAGCGGCCTGATCTTCCTCGTACGAAGGTGGTGGCATTGGCGGAGGAACAGGAGGAACCATATGAGGAGAGTGTTGCTGAGGAGGATGCTGAGGTGCAGGGAACATTTGCATATACCGTTTGCCGTTATATGGCCAAAGTGCAGCTGACGAGGAGCATTAATGATATTGTTCTATTACTAACACAAAGCACAAATTACTTACAAACGTTGGCAGCTTCAACAAACTTATTGTGCTTGAAGGGATTGAAATCATCCTTGACGTTGACCGGAGGACTTTTCTTGGCAAGTCTTGTACCAAAGAAAGGATTCGGAGTCGTTGGACCCTGCTCCTTTTCAGTAAGGGACGGCAAAAGCAAATTACATTAAAATTCTTACCTGTTCCTTGGGTTTGGGGGAAGCAGAAGCAGACGTGAGGCTGTGATTTGATGTACTTGCCCCGGGAGAAGGAGCACCCTGCAGCAAAAACATGAATATCTAGGATTCCTAGATATTCTTGAGGAGAGAGACAAACTCACAGGCGTAAACGCAGAGGCCTTGGGGTTTGGTCTGAACGAGGAGGCATTGACATTCAGTCTATTGCCTGCAGCTGAATTGGGCGAAGGTGATTTCGCTGTCGCAGATCCTTGTGCTGAGGGTGTAGCTGGAGCAGCAGTAGCCGTTCCATTCTGAGCAGTAGTGGATAACTTGTTACCCTTGAATGGCGGGATAGGCTGGATGAACATAGCCGGTTTGGGCTTTCCAGCGGCATCCGTCTTGATGGTCGCTGCGGAGGGCTTCTGAGTAGTGGCAGTACTTGATCCGGTTCCGCTCGAGGTCGTTTTGGTACCAGAGGCAGGCGTAGCGGGCTTTCGATTGGCTTCCACAATTTTGGCAGTAGTGATTTGAGGGCCACGAACTGGTGCGTGCGCCGTCAAAGAGGCCCCAATGTTACGCGCCTGTGACGATGAAGCATCCTTGGTAGATTTCTCCCTGATTTGCCGTTGCTTCTCTTCGTCCTTCGCAAGGATAGGAACTAGATCTTCAGGAATAGGCTTGTTGAGCTGCATGTTGGAATGCGAACAGTACAATCAGCCAACAATCCCAATGAAAGCCGAAGATGGACACCACCAGACCTTGAAGCTCTGACTGAACTTGACGAGATCGGCCATGCGCTTGTCCATCTCATTCTTTACCAAAGCTTGTCGTTTCTGCGTTAGTCGTTGCTTCTCATTTGTAACGAAATCACGGAAAGCGGGCAAAGGATCGGCAGGAGGCTGAAGTGCAAAGTTAGAAGATGTGTGTACTCTGGTGATACTGGCATGGATTACCTTGTTAGCATTCGAGGAGGGAGCAGGAGAGGGTGTTTTCGAAGACGAAGCAGGAGATTGGGTTTGGGAAGAGACCGAAACGCCGTCAGGACCGTTAACCGAAACTTTGGGTATGTCAGATTTTGCCGCGTTGCTAGGGGCGTTGGCGTTAGCTTTTCTGGCGCCAGGGGGAATATATGCGTTGGCGCCTCGGACCACAGCACCATATCTAAAGAATACTGAGTATCTGGTTAGGGTAGCGATAAGACTACACATACTTGTCCTCCTCATTGATACCGCTGTCATCAACCTGCTGGTTCCTCTCCTCCGCAATATGCGAATTATTAGTAGTTGACTTGAAATCGACAGTTCAGCAGAGGGATCTTTGGGTAAAACAAGCCAAAACACACCCCGATGATTTCATTGGCAATTTTCTGAGCCTTCCGTTCCCGCTCCTTGTAGTCAGCACTACTGCGGTCCAGCTTCGTTGTGTACAGATCCTCGTCATACGTAGCCTTAACACCAAAAAGCTCCTCGTTCGCAGCGAACTGATCCCATGAAATATTGCCACTAGAGCCAGGACCAAATGTAACGTCGTCACCCCGTGCGAACTGCGAGGAAGAAGAGGTAGGAGCAGGTGCATCGGTAGGAGCTTGCCATGCTTGAAGTTCTCGTTCTACACCAGCCCCTTTCTTCTGGCTGATGTCCGTGTCGGTTCGGAATGCTGTAGAAGGAACACGGTGAGCGAGTTTGGGTACAAAAGCAGTGCTGCAACTCACTGTCGCCATTGGTAAGTTTGGCATCAGCAGGCCCAGAACTCCACGTGTCAATGTTAGTAGCCGCAATGAAAAGCTGGTCCTTAAGAGGACCACCAGGGTTCGTGATTTCCTTGACATCCTTTAGGGTGACACCCGTTGTATCGCCCTCGCCACTAGTAGAAGATACGACACCCTCATAGCGCTGTGCAGTCTTGGTAACAAGTGTGATAGTAATGCCCTACGCAAAATTGAGTTTTAGCGAGTTAGTCCAACTCGACGTGCAAGTAGAACGCGACATACTGTTAATCCGGAAAGGGACTTCAATACACGATCCTGATCCGAGCGGTTGCCATTTGTCTGCGCTAAAGGAGGGAAAGATCCTTGGGCTGAGGAAGGATTTGTAGGACGAGGAGAGCTGCTTGTCGGGGAAAAAGTAGGAGAAGCCCGTGCGCCAGACCAGGCAGCAGGACGACTAAAACATAAGATGAGCGTTCGCAACAAATGAAGAGTGAACGATATCTATTCACCCAGTAGAATTTGGAGCGCCCTTACGCTGTGGTTTTGGCTGTCGAGTCGCAGTTGCCATCCAGAACGACTGGGTTTAAAGAAGGACTAGAGAAGAAAGAATTACAGAAAAGAGGTAGTCCAGACACCAGACAGATAGGCGAGCAAAGCCGCAGAGAAGAAAAGATATTGACGGAGAAACCAAGTAAGTTAACGGCTTAACTCAAGACAGGATGAAGAAAATAAGCCGAGCAGAACGTTGCCGACGACGAGCAAGAACTTTTGAACAGTTGAACGGCGACTGAGGGGAAAGACTGGTATCCAGTCTAGGTCGCGGGAAACTCACACAGCTGCTTCGGGAAGACCCTCGGCCACCCCTGGCTCATACCTGCTCATTTATCGTTTCCACTCACTTTCTTTGTTCTAGATCTCAACTACCTAGAGCAGCCCCGTTATTCACGTATACTCATAACATTTATTTCAGACACACGAAAGCTCGAGGAAAATGTAGCAAAAACCACGCAAGCGAGAAGCACGCACCTCTGCGTAAGCTATGTCGGCGCTAGAGACTGCTAGAGATCATCAATTCAAGGACGTTGGTGACTCAACCGGCAGTTGCGTGTAGCATGGCAGGATTAGTGCACCGTTCGACTGTAATCTGAAGCAGCACGACCCTGGAAGAAAGGTTATACAAGATCTACAAAGTGCACATCCGACACTGTTACGTTGCGAAAATGTACGGTGATCCCTAGCTAGATTTCATGATTTTCATCAAGACTTACCAAGCTAAGAGAMCCTTCATCAAGATTTGAATCGATCCCACATTTATGATTGCTTCCTGGAAGCGGTTGTCAATTGAAATACTGAATTGAAGGAAGACCAACGTCCTAGAGAATAAAACAGGAATAAGGAACTTAGGAAGTACAAGGAGGAGGTGCAATTGATATGCACGCGGCGAGACCCCAGACACCTGTCTCGGCAAACTCCATCTCTAGCATCATACAGCACTTGTTCAGCGTTCATGACAATGTCAACGACTGAAGACGAAGTAAATCCTTACGAACTTCTTGAAGTAAAGATCGAGTCGACAGAGCAGGAAATTCGTACTGCATATCGACAGCGGTCGCTCAAGGTTCATCCAGATCGAGTCAGTAAGTGTCTTTGAAAGATTAGAGCATCTTCCTACTCAACATATCTATATGTTTTCCCCTTGTAGAATCCAAACAATCCTGATGCCGGTATGTTCTTCTCAAATTGAATGTATGTATGTGACTGAATGTATTGAAATTAGCGCGTAAATTCCATGAGCTGAACCAAGCGTACGAGCTTCTCCTTGATCCCCTTCGGCGTCTTGCTTTAGACGCGAAACTACGTATCAAGCAAGCACGAGCAGAGAGGTTCAAAGGCTATGATAACAAGCGTAAGGTCATGCTGGAGGAGTTGGAAGAGAGGGAACGCGCATTGAAGAAAGCGAGAGTGGATAAACAGAAGGAAGAGGTCGCTCGGTGGAATGAACAAGAGAAGATTAAGGATGAGGGAAGAAAACTCAGAGAGGAGAGACAGAAGCAGATGCTCGAGCGGGAGCAAGAAGCCAAGTCGAAGCAGAAGGAGCAAGAGGAGATGGAGGCACCTTCATTGCGTATGTCGTTCCCTTTGTTCCATACTCTTATGTATTTTAACTTTTTTTCTTTTCCAGAACCTACTGATACCACAGTCAGAGTAAAATACACTCTCGCAACCCACCCAACACTGACCACTGCCGCTTCTCTCGCTTCTCTCTTTGCCCCGTTCGGCCCAACAGACACTGAGAGCATTGTCATTTCTCTCAAACCACCCAAGAAAGCTCCTCACAAACCTCCGAAGCACGGGACGGCCCTTGTGCCATTCAAGCGTATCGGAGACGCATTCGCTGCTGTCTGTGCGACTGGTCGAGCTGAGCGAGGTCTTGAAGGAATTGAAGTAGGCTGGGTTGGCGGTACGGAACCAGAGATACTAGCGTGGCTGCGCAAGACGGGTAATTTAGGTCCTTCTGGAAGCGGTCTCTCATCTGCACCTTCAAGTACGACTCCGAGCAACCCGTCGAGTGAGAAAGCTCCTCCTCCCCAAATGCAAAGTCGGACTGAATCATCAACATCTTTTTCCTCTTTCCCTTCATCATTTGTACGTAGCTACTTTTTGGTCGGGATTGCTAACAGCTCATCTTGTTTTTTTCCTCAAGCCGGATCTGTCAACGTCTCACGAGACACCAAAATCTGCTACTGCCCCGGGACTTGATTACGAGTCCATCACTCTTATGAGGATGCGACAAGCAGAGCGGGAAAGACTTGAGAAGGAAATTTTAGAGCAAGAGGCGAATGAGTGACATTAGCCTTTATCTGTATTGTAAATCAACATACATACCAAGGTCTATGTCTGTATTCGAAGGGGCCATGCAGGTACCTGGATATACATAAGGTCATGTAGAACATGTGATTATAACTGCTTTGACGCGCGCGCGTCTATTTAATGTTTGACTGTATGTGTTGCGCCGCTATGTGAATGACCGAATACCGGAATTCCCCACTTATAGTTATACTTAAGGACGAGCGTCGAGGCGTCATACTGAACCCAGTACGCTTTCTCGTATATATACTTCTGACTATTTCACTGTACTCATTTCCGCAGTCCCAGGCAGATCACCACCATGTCATCCTTCTTCACCCGCATCGTCTTGAATGAGCGCCCTAAAGTCGAGATCGAACCAAACACCTTTCGTTCAGAGAAAGTAGCCTTCTCTAGTCTCAAACCAAAGGATGACGAGGTCCTTGTCCAGGTTACATGGCTCTCGTTAGACCCGGCGATGAGAGGATATCTAAGGGATACTCGCAGTTACATGCCTCCAGTACAAATTGGTGAGGTACGTTCTCAATATATCTGTATATGTTGTGCCTATAGTTCAAACGCTCTCTGGTTATTAGGTCATGCGTGCTGTCGGGCTGGGTGTGGTCATTGAGAAGGGCAAGAAAGCCTCTGTTGAACTAGGACAACTAGTTACTGGAATGTTTGGTACGTTGCAGTGCCAGTGTCTTGGTGCCCTTGCTCTAATTCATTTGGAATCATAGGTTGGACCGAGTACGCCGTCATGAAAGAACAAGACATTCAAAATATAACGTAAGTCAAAACGCTGTCTCTTCTGACTTTCCGCTGACTCTGCTGCGTCAAGAGTTCCCAAAGGCGTCAAGGATATAGACTTTCTCAATACAATAGGAATCACCGGTTACACAGCCTACTTCGTTAGTCTCAGGATTCCCTGGCATCTTGTATCTTGCTTTATCTCTATAATGCACAGGGCCTGAAAGAGATCGGGAAACTCAAGGCCGGCGAGACATTGGTCGTCTCTGGGGCTGCTGGTGCAGTGGGGGCCGTGGCCTGCCAGCTGGGTAAACGTGCGGGAGCAAAAGTCTACGCCATTGCTGGAACTACAGAAAAATGTGAATGGCTTGAAAAGGAACTTGGTGTGGACAAGGCCTTCAACTACAAGAGTCCAACCTTCCGGAATGACTTCAAGAAGATTGGATATCTGGACGTATTCTTTGACAATGTTGGAGGTGTGTAGCCTACTATGAAATTCGCCTTTTCCTACACTGAAAAATTCAGGTGATATACTGGATATGTGTCTGACGAGGTTAAATAAGAATGCCAGAATCGTTCTCTGCGGTATGATATGAACTGTCGCTGTCACGATTCCTACTGACTACTATTGCTCCCCTTGCAGGTGCAATTTCTGCATACAGTAATTATTCCATATTTCGCCGTTGACTAGAAAGGCTCATTGCGTCATAGATTCCGGAAGGCCGAAAGGACTTCAGAGCTACTTAACTCTTATTTCACAAAGAGCCAAAATCGAGGGTTTCGTAGTGTGCGTCCTTTTATATTCCGTACACGAGATCGAATTCAGGGCACGTTCTGAACTTCATTTCAGATTTGACTATGCTGACCGCTATCCCGAGGCTATGGCGGAACTATCTAAGGGTATCATTGAGGGCTCCATCAAGCGCAGATTCCACATCGTCGAAGGTCTTGAGAGCGCTCCAACAGCGTTGCCTATGTTGTTCCGCGGAGAAAATCAGGGCAAGCTGTAAGTCATTAGGTTCAGTCTTCGATATGTTGCAACTTAACATTCTTCTGTCTTCCTTAGTCTGGTAAAGGTAGCTGAGCCCTCAAAAGGGAAATTGTAAGAAGTTCAAGCGTCATTGGAAGGTTGCCCGATGCTGGAATTATTATTTGCTCTGTATGGAAGTAGTTTACATATGTAAAGTACGTGTCCGACATGCCACACGAAAAAATACGGAAAAGACAAACGGCGAGTTATAAGGAACGACACTGCGGTTGAATAGGTTGAATATAGGGCATCCTCCTGGGACTGTCCCGTATGATGCAATACAACAACTTACAGAAGATGTCACGCCGCCCCGACACCTATGAAGCAAAGACCACCTAACAGACTTCCAATATTATAGGCTCCGCCTGCGAGTACGTATAAGCTCACTTATCACCTGCACGAGAAGGAATGTACTCACAGGAACCTTGCAACACCCTGGCAGAACGGACCTGTGATCTAGGTTTGATGCCTAATCATAAAAGAACATGAGACGGCAAAGAGGCCTGAGATGTGATGCACACACTGACGAGAGAGCTGCAGTAGGACATCATGGTCCTTACAGATCCTGCATAGCTGGTACGTCGATTTTTTATCTTGTTGTACTCCTGCAAGGGTGATTGAGATTCAGTTTCATGATGCGTAGCATTCAGCTGAACAACTGTACCTGCCTATGGGCAAGCAACTCGGCTTTGAATCTTGCCCGAGCGCTCACAAGATCCCCGCTGTTCCTAGATTCCCATTGGTGAATCCTGGTGCGACGGATCCATTTCAAGGTTCGCAGCTGCTTGTCATCGATGTAGTAGCCAGCGCTGGTATTCCGCGCGGAAGGAGGTGTCCAGCGGTCCTTAGCAAATAATCTTCTTGTGATAGGGAGGAGAATTATATATTGGTGGGATCGACCCTCCCAATTCGGAACAGTATGGAGGTGAGGATGAGACTTCTCTGACTCGCAAGAGTGGAGTCTGTTCACGGGGATGACAAACTCTTTGAAGACTTCCGCAACACTTGAAAATGGACTGTTACTGAAGGTAGCCATGAGGCTTAATTCGACAGTGTCAATGTGATCGTACTGAATTGCTGTAACGATACACGGTCGCGGACCATGATCAGACTGCGCATGCCCAGGTAGGTGCTGAGATTTAGCACATGTACTAGTACAACTCCGCTTGCTGTATCTTGACGACTTGGGCTGAATCGGAAGGGCCTGATCGACAAATTGTAGAAATGGGGCGTAAACGGACTCAGATATCGTAAAGATGTCGCCGGTCGTGACCGGACCACTCCTAGGCTCGGCAGATGAGGGGAATTGGCAAAGATGACACTCTGTCGGGAAGGGTTCCATCGTGACGTGAGCGTTAAGATAAGCACCGTCCAGCGGCTAGAAAATAGAGGGAATGAACACGGATGAGATATAACTGCAGAAAACTTCATATAAATTGCTTTATATATTAGCGCAAACTCTTGCAATTGGTACGCGAACATCTGTGGCCAAAGCTGTGAGACATTTTAAGCATGTATTGATCAGTGGCTCGAGCGCCGTCGGAGAATCGTATTTTTGGCCATTGTTCTGTAGCCAGTGAGCAAAGAGTGCATGCTTGAAGTTGCACGGCAAGACACGAGTCAGCGATCCTTTGTCCTTTGTCCCTTTATCATGAATGAAACCAATTGATCCCTATAAAAGGGGCTGTAGAAAATTATCTGTAGCAGTCCTAGTCACTTTTCAATGCCTGGCCTGTCGTTACCAACTGCTGCTTCTTTCGTCATACTAACACTCGATCCGGTGGCATCGGTGCAGCACCTGGAGAACGAAGAATTGACAGCAGCATGCGAAAAGTTGGTGAATAAAAAATATGTTGCTTACCTCGGGGAAGTTCGTCATTAAGTCCTTATTTTCGATTTTCGTGATGTTGACTTGGAGATAACTGCAGGGTCACCAGTTGGTCTTCCCAGATAATCCGTATCATTCTTGGCCATTCTATCTCGTATATCAAGGTCTTCGCCCAGCGGACTCGAATAAAGGCACCACGCCCGAGATGTCAATACCGGTGTTACCCAACACCTCACATCCACAGTCCCGAAAGCCACTGGATCCTGGTCGACCCCTACCTTGGCCAAACTGTTATATCTCCGAATACTTGAAAATGAGCGCCCGATGTGCCACACAGTTCTCCCAAGAAATGCCCCCATGGATAATTGACGCATGGGAAGCGGTCCTCGCTGACGAAGTTCTTGTAGACGATGAAATAGAAAGACGTAATCGTCTCTCAGAGCGAGGACTTCTGGTCGCTGACAACCTCTCTGAACGTTCGTCCGTAGCTTCTGATGAAGCTTCGCAGAGTCAAGAGCCAGAATCATCAAGTTCATTGCAAGGAAGATGCGGTACTCCTCCACTAGACACACTGGAAGATTTGGCTAATCTCGTTCTGATGGCAATGACCTCGAGTCGTGTCGACCACGACATGGTAGTTGTAAAGGTCACGTTTGATTTGACCACGACAGACAATGTGAATAACCCGGATGACTTCTTTGAAGAAGTGGAGTTGTTAGAACGGTGAGTGAAACTAGAGATGACGCTTGTCATGTTCTCTTGGTCTGATATCATTAATTTTTTCATTGCATTTAGGCTAATAGAGAAACTCGACACCAACAGCAAGGCTCGCGAGATTGAGAGAGCACAGCGCATTGATGAAGAGTATTTTGCTAGCTTGGACGCGAAGAAGGATGTAGTGGTGGTAGGATCAACGATGACCAGGCTAAGTGACGACTCCGAAACAACCGACAAAGAGCAATCTCTTGATGGAAGCTCCGCTGCCTCAAGCTCGGATAAGATTAGCCAAGGTACGAAGGTAGAGTTGGTGGAATCGTCGATAGACAAAGGTAGGCTCCGAAGCTTTATTATTCAAGGCCGCAGACTGCAATTTTGATATCGATGCCACATTCTAGGGAGTCGAAGGAGTTCCAGATTCCGATTCTTGCAAGTCCAGATGAATCGCTGTTTGAAGGCGTTCGGATTTGGCCATTGAAGTAAAAGTTTGCTTGCATGTATGTAGACCTTGCGCAATGCGCATTGCTTCGACAAGCGCCGGAGTTACCCCTACAAGGGAAAGCAAGCTTACGTGATCAATGTCCCTCTTGCCATAACTCCGACTCGAGTTTTCTCGGACAAGTCCAGGACGAATCGACGAGCACTATTTCGACATGGTATAGACAGATAACAAGAACGCTTCTTTATTCTATTCGTTGTAAAGCAAAAAATTGGCGGACTTATGATCCTGTGAATTTAGAATTCTGATTCCTCAACTTTGATGCTACTCCAACTCTTTGCTTCAGGAGGACTCAGACATATCATGTTACGCTCCAAAACTGTCGTGTGGTAAGGGAGACTTACAGTAGATGCGTTAGCTCGGAGCACCATTGCCTACTACTGCCATCCTATGACTTGTATATCTGAGGGCAAGCTCAACGTGCGTTTCTACTTTCAATACGGCGGATAGGTCCCACTATATCCTTTCTTCAACACCTTACCTTACGTTCAGGATTTTTGAATGTGCAACAAGCATAGCTCAGACATTTACTCCCTTTGGGGAAACTGTAGGGCTTTGTAGTGCGTGCTTCGCACCGATGTGCCTCCTCTCTCTTATATTCTTTACACCACTGTGAGTGACTTGATCTGATTCGTGGCTATTCCCGTCTCAACAGCTTTTTGTCAGTTCCGTAGTGCATATATCTACGAAAGTTTGCGTGTTTGATGTTTGCACTTCACATAATTCGAAAAGAACCTTCAGGATATTCAGTCCTCATGCCTGAATTTGACTTAATTGTAAGTTTTGGCAGTGAAGATATTTCATGGACTTACTCAGCGGTAGTTTCCCGGGCATTCGGGGCTCTTTTGTCAGTGTCTATCACGAATCTCTGTAGAACTCTCAAGGTCTCCAGAATTAAGTTCCCCCTCACCGTCGCGGTGAATGGTCCTTTGAACACGTGCATAATTCTTTCGACTGTCTAAGTACTAAACGTACTACTGAACCCTGAATCTGGCAGAAGCTTCTCTTGATGATCTACGGACGAGAGTACCGTGTTATCGTGATACTTTGTGAGTCACTCGGCCGCGCATTCCAAGATTTGCGGTTCTGTACCAGTGTCAAAAAAGTATAAGAAGACCTGTCTTCAAAGCCATTTCTTGCCCCGTATTCTCACAGTATACAGTGTCCTCGATGATCAGTAATCTGGTTCAAGTTGTCTGTGCTGTCCTCTTTTTGAGGGTTCTCTGGTCACTTCTTCGCCACAATCTCGTCCGAACTACCTTGGATAATCTACCTGGTCCAAAGGCTGAGACTTGGTTCAATGGTGGGTACTCTTTGGACAGATATGCCAGGGATCGTTTGTAATTGATTTTTTACCAAGGCAATTTTGCGCAACTGTTCAACGTGGATGGATGGGACTTTCACGCCCATTTGGCCGAGCAATGTACGCAACTCTTATAGATGGTGTCTTCAGATGCTTACATTCCTTGTCTAGATGGCCACGCCGTTCGCATCAACGCTTTCATGGGAGTAAGATCACTCTTTTGATTAGGACTTATGGTGTTGTGCTGATTTACTGCTGCCAGGAAAGACAGCTGTATACATTTGATCCAAAAGCTCTTCATAACATCTTTGTCAAGGTGAAAGACGTCTGACTATGTAATAGAGACATTTACTCAGCCTTGACACAGGATCAAGTAACTTTCGAGGAGACTGATACCTTTATTAAGTATGAATCCGCCCCTCCCCGCTCGTACCTGAGCTCTTACGATGTCAATTCGCCGATTTCAGTTTCAATGCTCTTGTATTCGGAAAAGGCTTACTGGGAACACTGGGTGAGATACTTAAACTACAACCAGAATGATAGTTGACACTCTTCGTTAGGTGATCAGCATCGCAAACAGCGAAGGATGCTCAGTCCTGTATTTTCTGCAGCCCACATGCGAGATATGGGTATTATACGTCTACCTTTTTGCCGCCCGTTTTCTGATTACTCCGATAGTGCCCATTTTTAATGGTATTACTCGTCAGGTTGAGTTGTGGTTTAATTGGACAAGTACTTTACATGCTCACAAGATGTTCAGCTGCGGGACACTATAGCGAAGAGGCTGCGAGCTGGCTCTTCAGAGCAGGAGGTGATATGACTGTTGACATCATCATTCAACACTGACGCATTGCAACTAGATTGACATACTTTCTTGGATGGCTCGTACTGCTCTTGAACTTGTTGGTCAATCCGGCTTGGGATATTCATTCGATTCTTTGACGGACGATTCTACGGCACACCCCTATAGCGAGATCATGAAAGAGCTGAAGTTCGTGGTCTTGATCTGAAGTACTCTAATTGCTGATATTCTTCGCAGTCCTGTCCTGGCGCGACTGTGGTTTATGCGCGAGTACATCATCCCCTGGGGACCGAAGATTGGTACTCCCGGTATTCGTCGCTTCATTGTCAATACGGTGCCCTCCAAGGACGTACATCACATGCGGGACATGGCCGATTACATGTACAAGCTATCCACTGAAATTTATGAAAGCAAGAAACGCGCTTTGGAAGAAGGGAATGAAGCTGTTGAGCATCAAATTGGACAGGGTAAGGATATTCTCAGCGTCCTCAGTATGTCCGACTTTCGTTTCTTGGCTGTGAAATGCACTGACATAGTACTCATAGTGAGGGCGAACATGAAAGCCTCGCATGAGGATAGACTTACTGAGGAGGAGGTAATTGGCCAGGTAGGTCACACAGTTAAATGTGCCATACACATAAACATCGACTGACTCTCATTGCCAGATGTCGTAAGTAGCTTGTATTCTCGACAGTTAGCCCTAATCTTGGTGCTCGAATAGTACTCTCGTATTCGCCGCAATGGATACCACTTCGGTTGGTTTGAAAGTTCTAAGCCACCCGTTTCGCTAACACCAAGATTGATTACAGAGCGCGCTGGCTCGTACACTTCATCTCCTCGCCCATCACACAGACGTTCAAGATCGTCTTCGTAAGGAAGTTCTCGAGGCCCAGTCGACTCACGGGGATGATCTAGCATATGATGATCTGGTCGCATTACCTTACCTAGATGCCATTTGTCGAGAGACGCTGCGACTGTAAGTCGAGATACTGAAAGCTTGTCTACCAGAAATTGATGTCAGCATAGGTACCCTCCTGCCTCTTATGTTTCCCGAACGTCAGTCTGTAAAGCTACTAGTTCCAGATGTTGTTCTCAAATCGTCTAATTCCAGTGCTCGTCAAGATACAGTCATTCCCCTCCACACTCCAGTTACAGGCCTCGATGGCACTCTCATCAAGGACATACCTGTCACCCGCGGCACTGGTATCATGGCGTCCATTCTACTTTCCAATCGCAATCCGGCCCTTTGGGGCCCAGATGTTCTTGAATGGAAGCCTGAGAGATGGCTGTCGCCTCTGCCAACAGCTGTTGTGGACGCACACATACCCGGAGTGTACTCTCATTTGTGAGTTTCATTCAATCTGCCGGAGTGGCAGCAGTTTTGACGAACATTTCTCTCTAACTTATGCGGTGCAGAATGACTTTCATTGGCGGAGGACGATCCTGCATGTGTGTACCCTGTTCCTTCTATGCATTGGACGAATACACTCAACTTTGTTGATCAGCGGCTTCAAGTTTTCTCAGTTGGAAATGAGTGAGCTTCTGAGCTTCTTACCGCTAAGCAAATAATTAATCTCTAATAACAGAGGCTGTATTGTCCGCTCTTGTTGCGACTTTCAAGTTTGCTCCCTCGGACAAAGACTCAGAGGTCTTTTGGCAGATGAATCCGGTCACAGCTCCGGTTGTAGGAAAAGATCCTCACCCTCGATTACCTCTTAAGATGAGTCTAGTGAAGTGAAACGGTTGGTGTATCAAAGCTTAAGATGTACTAGTAGTTTTACCGTTGTCGATTCAACTATGTCGGACTGTAGGAACATGGGGCCTGCCAGTCTAAGATATCTACTGTCTACTGAATTCCGTATTATGATGATTGGCCATGAATACATTGAGGTGATCCCTGAACTGTCTGTATCCCGTATGACGAAGACCGAGTAATATTGTACCAAGGTGATCTATAAAAACTTTGTTGGCTTCTGACTCGGCTTCTGAAAGTGCTGCTTTATTCTGTTCTCTACGTAACTCATCATCCAGCACCGTAATCCTGGCCTCAGACTGTCCTGCAATCCTTTCCAGTTGACGAATCCTGTCCCGCATCATTTCACGTTCCCTTTCTAAGCTTTGGGCCTGCAACCGAAGTTCCCTGTTTTCTTCACGAAGCATGGATGAATAGGAGGCAATGTCGATATTGCGAGCGGAAGTCAAGGATACTGTAAAGTTGTGGTGGGTAACTAAGGAGTATAATAAATGTCAGGGCACGTACAAGGTTGTGCAAGAGTGGCTTGCTGCAAGGCGAATAATTTCAGTTCATCAACACCTGTTGCTCACATCAGTTTTGGTAATCCGGAGCGAGTTCTCGAATGAGCATACGGGGTGTAAAATCAGCGGAAGAAAAGGCTCGTGGCCGGGGAGAAGAAAGCGGCATTGTTGTGTCGTTTAGATCCTGCGATTGCTGTACTCCGTCTTCAGATACGAAATTCTGCGATTCCACTATATTGCTGTCTTCATGTCTGGACGAAGAACCGTCCAGATTGGAAAGCCATGTTTGTGAGTCGACCCGGCTGTCAAGTGCTCCAGTACCGAGTTGTCTGAATAAGATTCAGCGTCGACCTCAGTGAGATAATATGCAAAACACACCTTCTAGTCCTCTTGATGCTCTTTGAACCCTCTGCTTTATCGCTAGAGGGCAGTTGAAGCTCGGGTTTCTCTACCCTAGTTTGATACTTGCTTCGACGGCGCTTGCGGGGTGATGATCTTGTGGATGCGTCAAGAGAGGAAGACGAGTGAGGATTCTCCATGGATGCATCGGCAGCAGCATCGCTGTCTGAGTCTCCGTTCAAGCGTCATGCCATGTACCGGCATAGTGGACTTTCAAATAGTACTGTAACTCCGATATTTGCTCGGCCATTGCCCGAGGGCTCACAAAAAAATCGTAAAATTTTGAGGAGCGGATGAGTCTCTGAGTTCACTCATACCAAGCTCTATGCGAGCTTACAAGGTCGTACAGAGAAAGGCAGGCTCAGAATTAAAAAAAATTGCATGTCCCAAGCCAAAGATGCTACGGCTTCATATAACGTTGCCGGTGCCAAAGCTTTCATATGATTTGTACGCCGCCCTTCATGCACACCGTTTACCGTGTCTTTAGAGCAGGCGTCATTTAATGAGACCAAACTTTTTTGCTTTTCCATTCATGTCCCAAAACGAAGCTTGGCTGCAAAATTAAGTCTGCTACAACGCTTGGCCATTCAATTTTACCATACTAGAACATAAATGCCTTCTCATTTTACCCGCATTGTGCTCAATGAACGACCCAAGGCCAACATCGAGCCCAACACATTTCGCTCGGAACAAGTCCCTTTGTCCAGCTTGAAAGTTGGCGATGATGAGGTACTTGTGCAGGTTACTTGGCTAGGTCTGGAGCCAGCGATGCGGGGCTGGCTGAAGGACGAAGTGCGTTTCGCTGCAATAGTATACACCTGACGCCCCTCGACTGACGGTTTGTTCTTTCTCAGAGAAGCTACCTCCCGCCTGTGAAAATCGGAGAGGTTTACATTTTCCTTGCACCGGAAATGGCCTAAGCTTGATCTCCTCATCGCACTTTTTGTATAGGTCATGCGTTCGTATGCACTTGGAATTGTCGTTGGAAAGGGCAAGAACACGAAAGTGAAAGTCGGTCAGCTTGGAACTGGTGCTTTTGGTGAGTATATATACTGTACGGATGGGCCAAAGCTTGATAGTTCACGTTTAGGCTGGACCGAATACGCTGTTGTACGAGAAAAAGATTTCAGACCTGTTCAGTATGCATCGACCTATATTGAGACGTGATGCCTAAAATGACCTTTGCTTATCGCAGTGTCTCGGAAGGTATTCAAGATATAGATTTCCTAAACAATCTAGGAGGGTCCGGTATGGCGTCTATTCTATCTAAGTAGGCTATGACCGTGTGCCTGATTCCTTTCTATCCTTGGTTGCGTAGGCTTGACCGCTTATTTCGTATGTATACATACACTCGTATGAGATACTTCTAAGCAACACTGACCCAGGCTTCTCACAAAGGGCTTGAAAGAAATAGGGCAAGTTAAACCCGGCGAGACACTCGTGGTCTCCGGAGCGGCGGGTGCAGTGGGATCCACGGTATGCCAACTTGGAAAGCGTGCTGGAGCAAAGGTCTATGCTATTGCTGGCTCCCAAGACAAATGTGACTGGTTGGAAAAGGAGATTGGCGTCATCAAGGCTTTCAATTACAAGAGCCCGACATTCAGGAATGACTTCAAGCAGATAGGCTATCTCGACGTGTACTTCGATAACGTCGGCGGTAACACTTCGATTCCGTTTTCTGCGTGTTTTTGTGTCTAAGGTTTCTTTTAGGTGACATTTTGGATATGTGTTTGGGTAGACTTAATAAGAACGCGAGGATCGTCCTATGTGGTACGCCCTTGCTCGGTCTATATTAGACTTCCTCTGATGGTTCTACGACATTTCAAAGGTGCTATTTCTGCATACAGTAAGCTCGCGAAGCCTACCTTTTTTCTAGCGCTATTATTAATACTTCGCCCATAGACGTTTCTGGGAAGCCAAAAGGCCTTCAGAACTATCTGTCGCTCATTTCTCAGCGGGCAAAAATTCAAGGATTCATTGTGTACGTTCCAGGCATACATAAAGCTGCCGCTGTCTTTTACCACCTAACCATACACAGAATTGACTATGCACGCCGCTACCCGGAAGCAATTGCTGAAATATCGGAAGGATTGGAAGACGGCTCCATTCGCCGCAGGTTCCACATAGTAGAGGGTATTGAAAATGCTCCATCAGCATTGCCCCTGTTGTTCACTGGGGCCAATGAAGGAAAACTGTGAGCCAATTTATCTTGGAGGTAATGTTCAATCGCTAATGATATGCGCGTCTTCAGACTCGTTAAAGTAGCACAACCATCAAAGGCCAAGATGTAGATATTTTTCCCCGTCAGTATGATAACTTAAATTAAAAAATAAATTAAAAGATAAATTATGTAATTAAAATCAAAAAGTCAGCTTACTCCCGTTTCAATGGACAAACCCGGGATTGAACCGGGGACCTCTCGCAGCGCCAGCCAGAGGCTTGCAAAGCGAGCGCGATAACCACTACGCTATTTGCCCTTGCTTCCTTTCCATGTGACACTAGATACATACTGTCTTACTACATCTATAATCATTACTTACAACGATTAGTTTAAAGTTTCCGTAAGTAAGTACTGATTCGCCATCATTGAATTCAGAATGATTGGAAAAGCTCATGTTTCACTATCTCTAATTATACTTCAACGTCCAACCTATATCAGCCATTGGATTTTATGGATTTTAAGGTCCGGAAGCCTGAATATTTGCATCTGGATGCGATTCGGAATTCCTGACAACGGTTTAGCTGTAAAAAGAGGTGGATCAGTTAAAATACAAGGGATTAATGATAGCAACTTCACAATTGCAGCAAGTACAGATCGCCCGTGTGTAGTCCCAAGCAAACTTGACCCGTAGCTTCGTCGAGAGCGATCGACTGACAGGTGTGCGCCTGGAATGGTAGAACCATGTGAGGCGGGAATAGGCTCTGTACGATGGGCTGTCCGCCTTGATTCGACGGAAAAGTTGCTTTCATCAAGGCAAAACTGTCGGTATCCCATCTACGCTCGAGCCAGACTGCTCGCCGTCCAGTCTGACCAATGCAGACAATCTCAGCTCTCGCATTGACAAGCGTGCGGAATCGGTGAATGACCACCTCTTCTTGAGATTGACAGCGAGTAACGTTGTAGCTGGAACTTGGCAGGGGAAACCTGACGACGTAGTTGTATGTGTTTCCGAGTGGGAAAGATAAAGAGGTAATGGACCGTAGCTGATTGCTCGGTGTTTCTGCAGACAGCCAATGATCCAAGCTCGAGGACGGTACTACGAAAGAGGAGTACGATGTTAATGGATCATCAAGTTGTTTCGACTCGAGGTCTGAGTTAAGAGAAGACCGGTCCTTTAACCCTGCCATTACCTGGCTCATATCATAAATTTGAAGCGCCAAGTTCGAGGAATCTCGCACGCCAACTAGAGCGAAAAGCCCTGGAAACATTCGAAGGCGTAGCTGGGTGAATGGCTGTCATGGAACAAAATCAATAATCGGACTGTCTATATAGGAGCCTGACTTACTCACCAGAGATTGCTTGACATTCATGATTGTGTAGGCGTTCGTGCCAATATCGAGAAATAATATTTGATAAGTTGGAGGCTCGGAGACATCGCCGAACCTAGCGATAACGAAGGCTACGATGTCTCCGCAGATATGACCCTCGTATGCCGTGCCATTTGGTATTGTCGTTTGTAGGATGCTAGCAACCAGAAACCGAGAAGGGCTTCCGCTTGTCTCCTGCAGAGGGACGACATATACCCTCAGTACTCTGAAACATTGATTGAGGCGTATGATAACCGGTAGGGTTAATGCAAAACCCACTCAGTCCTAGTGACACGACCAAAGATGGCGATCACAACTTCACAGCGACCCTTTCGAAAAGCAGCCGAGAAGTTGGGCATAAAGTGGGTATCAAACGAGATGGTCTGTACGCGAGTAGCATGTTTCGTATCGTCTATTCGCCACACTGAAACAGCACACATCGTGCCCGAGCCACCAGACACGCGAGACATTGTAACCAGCCATTCAGGTGAAAGGAAATACATCTGGAATACTATCCCTCCATGGTCGATTCTATGCATTCCTCTCAGATGTGAGTGATCTGCACGCCAGTTGACGTCAACCCGTAAGGCATGGACAAAGAGCCGTCGAAGGTCATTGCCTGTCAGTGTACGGAAGTCGACATCTGGTGGAATGTCTAGTGGGAGGTCAAACTTAACGTTATGCCATATGTAATCTGTCGCGCAAAATGCGTGGAGGACACGACATGTCTGCGTGTTCAAAGCAATCAGATGATTCGACAATTGAGATAGAAATCGGTTCTACGAACTTGTTTCAGAGACAGGAGATCCTGTACACGAAGCTTTGAGCAAATCGAAATTAGGATATCATCAGGTAAACTCAAGAGCAGCTGAGAGCTCATGAAGTCTGAGAAGGAGAGCAAGAATCGCCGAGACAGGTTTATCTGATAAGATAAGTGGATTCTGTAAGCGCCGCACAGGCGTGCCGAGAGCCGAGGTGACTACAAATGTCAAAAGGGCAGTCCTCCCCTTTCTCTTCTTAACCACCATATGAATCCACTTGCACCTCTTGATACACACGAACTTCGACTCTCTAGCATGTCTGAGATAGATAGTTTCTCAGACTCTGACTGGCTCGACATCTCCAGCAATCGGGAGTCAGACGATTCTCTCAGCTCTCGAGGAAGCGATCACAATGGAGGTGCTTCTAGTTCTCTCTCCAGGAGGTCCTCCTTCAGTACAAGCAGCTCTAGGGATGGTGATGTAGAAGCTTGGGAAGGATTTGTCGACGATAGTGCTGATGAAGCTCTCAATGCTCTTGATCATCATGCAGCCACAACCACAGGAGAGGCAACGTCAGCTATGTCGATCGACAACTCCGAGAAGGACGAAGACAGCGCTGAAGAGAGACGTGTCAAGGAAGGTCTTGATCAGAGCTTGATGAGCACGTTGAGTGCATCCAGGTCATCAGGATCGCATCCTTCCACTGTCCACAACTCACTGCGTGATCTTCGATTGTCCTTCCCGGATCCTCTCACCAGCTCTGGCGATGAATTGAATCGCTCCTATGACAAAGTCTCTCCCTCTGACATTCCTCCCTCTGCCACCGAGACCGGTGGTGTGGCTCCTCTCACCATGGCGGATTCGATTCAGATGGACGATCCGGGCCTGCCACCTACGCCCGAGGTCTCTGATCTAGACACAGAAACGCATTATCCCGAATATGAGAGGGCCAACTTTGATATAGTCCTATACGGTGCTTCATCATCGTCCAAGTGGACTTTTGTGTATGACCTGTTGCAGAAAGATGCGGCAGGAAGCGAGCGTTCCCCGCTAGTGGAGGCTTTCCGCAGTCTTGGCATTGAGAGTCCGCGCGAAGACGTCAAGTTCATCAGCAATCACTTTGTTTTAGATCGTACTGAAAGCATTGAGGATATTAGTACTTTCGTAAGTCACGCTGTTCTTTTCTCCCTTTAATCGTAACTTCACTGTTTTAACAGCCGCGTTCGGACATTTCTCCGGACCGGCCATCGCTGGCTGTTGTCTACTTGCCTTGCGAACGTTTCACATTGGCTCGGCATACTTTGTATCTTCCCGTCGTTGTTCCACGGAGCGACGAATCTTTTGAGAAGGATTTTGATCAAGCTCAGGATGAATGGTCTGCCCAAGCGGTGCCCATGCATAAGATTCTCCGACTGGAAGGAAGTAGCAGCGGGCTGCTCTTCGCCGCTGAAGATGTTGACAAGTTAGACCCTACCCATACACACAGGGCCTTACAGAGGCTGTCGAAGCCAGAGAAGTCGGGTATATGGAGTGGAATACTTGAGCAATTCAATTCTGTTCACGCTGTTACATTGTAGGCGATTTTCAACTTATTGCTATGCTGTCTCTCAACTTTATTTGCAGGTTTGCACTTCTGTGTATAGGCATTGCTGCTGGCATTTCTGTCAACAACACTGTGGGTTTCCAGATACAGCCATTGAAAGGAATAGCCGTATCCCCTACATCCGTGACCTCGCGTTCATCGACTGTAAATGGGTTCAACCATTCGTCCGCTATCGCTATACGAGCCACGACCAATATCGCCGTTGTATCCTCATCTCCGAATACACCCGCCGTATACAGCCAAGGCTCGACTTCAGCTTCTATACCGCCTGCATCCATGACTTCTTCGAGAGCTCACGGGGTTGGAGAGTCTGATATATCTGCACCTGAAGGCAGCAAACTCATGTCTTGGGCGGAGAGAATGAGAGCTTCCAAAGACGTAATCATACGTCCACCAAGCAGTGTCGTTGCTGAGGTGTCGTCGCGACCCTCGACTTCTACCAGTCCTCAGGCTACAACTACAGAGCTTGTGGAATCTTCCACAGCTGTCAGTTTACGCCTCGTCAATTCTCTATCGGAAGTCGTCGGTGCCTCAATGAAAGCTCTAATTGAAGTGGTGCACGATGATATGAAGGAGTTGATCTTGGCTATTGACGAGCTCGTGCAGGCGCTTCAACGCCAGACTCGTATGGTCGTTGAGCAGTCGAGGAGTGCTGTTCAGATTGTCCGCGAGCAAATTGACTATAGGAATGCGAGAGCGAAAGGAAAAGCTAGGGAGTTTAAGGAGAGAGGATTGCAACTCATGTCATACGCTGGCAACAAGTTTTTCGGTCGGACTGACATGGCAAAGAAGAGGGCGCATTCACTCAGAGATAGGTTTGTTTCTTCTTACGCTTGGAATGCCTATACCAAAGGTGCCGGTAAAGGGGAATGGGCGGCTCGACACACCAGGAATAGACTTCGTCCTGAGAAGATGGCGAGAGGCCGCCGGATCTTGGACTTTATGTGATTCTATGTTTTTTATACTACATCTATGGTTTAGCATACTGCATTAACGAGACTACTGTAGGTATGTATTTTGTACTTATGAATGGAATTTATGGAAGATTTGTGAGAAAATTTTGAGCTTCAAGGCACTGCCACTGCGGCCTTTACCTGATCTTCTCCACTACGTTATCCAATGTTATCAAAAGAATGCCCTTGCCTCGTGTGCACCATGATTTCTATAGCTATTCTCAGCCCCGGTCTATGGGGCCGAACACGCCAGATTTACTCCTCTGTCATCGCGTCCTTTGAGCTCATAACTTGGGTCTGACCGAGCGTGCAACTCATGCTTCATCTGCCCACTGGCCTCTTTCTTTTCTTCCAAGTTTTCTTCTCGTTGACGGTCGCACAGCAGCAATGCCGGCTTAGTTTGAATAACGATTTTGCAAACCATCCGTCTGTTCCAACAGGCGTGGTGCCATTCTCGCAAAACACGTCTGCCAGTCCGACAAGCTCCAGCCAAGCAAGTCCGGCGCCCTCACGAACGCCATTCAACTATGGAAACCAAACCATTCGAGGTGTCAACTTGTAAGCATCGGACTCTGTAAATGTGTTCGGCTGACATTTATCTTCTGTTTAGAGGCGGTTGGTTTGTGCTGGAGGTAATAGGCATTCGGATACGATGGAAATTATTAGGCTGACAAGTGTTCTCAGCCGTGGATTACTCCGAGCATATTTGAGAACACCAATGACAGCACTATAGTCGACGAATTCACGCTGGGCCAGAAGACAAACTTCAATGACACGTTGCAGATACTGCAGAATCACTGGAACACCGTTAGTTTCAAATCTACTCTTAAATCTCAAGACATAGCTTCACGCTAACGATTCTATTTGACTTCGCTAGTGGATTACCGAGGACGATTTCATAGCGATCAAGGCAGCTGGGCTGAACCATGTTAGGTACTTCCCTCGGACACGGAATTACCATTTTAGGATCTGATGTCTTCATTTCATCAGAATACCTCTCGGATACTGGTCTGTTCCATTAACGTCGTCAGATACGAATACGAGCACCTCTGTCTCTCCATACATTCCTGGGGCCTGGCCTTACCTCCTTCGTGCTTTGAACTGGGCAGCAGAGCATGACATACATGTGATTCTTGACCTGCACGGTGCTCCTGGCTCTCAAAACGGATACGACAATTCCGGGCAGCGCACTTCGAATCCACAGTGGGCTTTGAATGAAGATAATGTGACGCGCACCGTGGATACCGTGGCATTCATTGGGAAGGAAATCGGGGGGATGATTGATATTTTAGAGCTCATGAACGAAGCGGCTGGATTTCTTTCAAGCACCTTTGCCAATGTGACGAGACAGTATTATTCGGAAGGGTACAGTGCAGTTAGAGATGTCGCTAATAGTAGTTTGAAGATCATGATCGGAGACGCTTTCCTTGGAGTTCAGGTTGGCTTTCCGTTGTCCGAAGTTTAATTTGACTGACTAGTTCAACGTGGTTTATAGAGCTGGACTGACTTCCTTACTGCGCCAGGGGCACAAGGGGTAATCATGGACAACGTGAGCATGAAAATCATTGTCCCTGTCTATTTCCTGGACTTAATCCAAATTTCAACATAGCATCAGTACCAGATATTTAGTGACCCAGAGTTGGCACGTTCATTCCAGCAACATCTCGCAGTGAGTGCAATAACAGTACAACCCTATCCTATCTCTCATACCTTTTGCACTTCACCAGTTCACTTGTAGCGTCAAGAGTACTTTATCCTCCTTCTCGTCTTCTAATATTTGGACCATCGTCGGAGAATGGTCCAATGCTCCTACGGATTGCGCTCAATGGCTTAATGGACGAGGCATCGGGGCTCGCTGGGATAACTCCATTACTGGCGCACCGCCCAATGGTTCGTGTACCGGATGGACCGGCAATTATTCGTCGTTTTCGAACGACTATAAGACCTTTTTACGACAGTAAGTTTGTATGTTGTTGTAGAGAGCATCTTTCCTTATACAACCCAAGATATTGGGAAGCCCAGACTGACGTTGGAGAGAGTATTCAAGGATGGGTAAGCTATTTCCTTAGGCTTCCTATGTTGTGACTTAATTCAACTTTCTTCAGGTCTTTTGGGCGTGGAAAGTAGGTAGAATGATGTGGCTTTTCCTGACAAAACTTATATTTTCCTTCTTCACAGGCAGAGAACGCGGATGAGTGGAGCTACCAGAGAGGTTTAGAAGGCGGCTGGATACCGCAAGATCCTACCGAGAGATTGTTCCCTAGTCCCTGTTGAACGTTGACGATTCAAGCTCATGAACGATAGAACTTGATAGAACGTGATTGATCTTTATTATTCTCATACGATATTCTATTCGGTTCGGATTAACATGCGATATGGACGCTGCATAGTAGAAATTGCTCCGATTCATACCATTTGTACGTGCAGTGTAATATTTGACATATATTATGGAAGAAGTGAGCAAATATAGTCCCTGTTAATGAAGGCACGAAAGCAAGATGAGTGTAATATTACAACAACGCCCAGTTTGAGATAACACAACAGAATACAACGTTACAACAACCCAAGTCCGATAAACTGGTGAAATAATTATAAAGGCAATCAATAAACTTGTGAAGGCCAGTCTGGGAGACTTTGCAATGCCGCGTTCGACGCTTCCCGAACACGACGTTTACTGGCAGCATCACCGGATTTTCGGTAATTTTCAAAGACTTCGTGCATCTGGAATGACGAAGCTGTGACAGAATCTGTAGCATATGAATTAGAAGATGTCAAATGACCCAGGATATGCGATCAGCATACCAGCATGAGACTCGGCTTCTTTCGATAACTAGAAGAATCGCCAGTGTTAAAACCTGGTTTGAAATAAATTGATAAATAGGACGGACCGTTTGAAGCCGCGACCCCTCCTGCTGAATCTGTGCGGCATAATAACCTCCTCCGCCGTATTGAAGTTGTACTAGCAGCTGGTTAGCCTTGGCTTCAATTTCCTTCTTCCTGTTCAGCCACGCCTCCTTTAGGTCGTCAAAACAGTTCAACAGCTGTTTCCATGCATACGGATCCCAACTTTCAATCTCTGTCTTATAGTTCTTTATATACTCCCGTGGGTGCAATCCCCCGGAAGTCGATCTAGAAGTGGTGGGCGTGCTCTGCTGCGGCGATGTAGGGATGGGACTCTGCATAGATGGCTGTTGACTCTGATTCAAGTTATTTGAGCCATCCCACCCTTGCCCGATAGACGAGTACGGGTCTAGTTGGGGTATGTAGCCGGGGTTATTTTGGAGCTGCTGCCGCGCAGGGTTATAGCTCGTCGGAGACGATGCAGAGTTCTGCCCTGTCAGATAACCATAGCTGCTGCCGCCGCCCGTTTGATTGAGCAGCTGCTGCCCGAATCCGCTACTTGGTTGGAATTGGCTTGTCTGCTGCGGACTGATGAAGCCAGCAGGGCTATATCCACCGCTAAATTGCTGCTGCTGGATTTGCGGCTGGTACTGCTGCTGATACATCCCTTGCTGTTGGGGTTGAAAACCACTAGATCCTCCTGGCTGCAGCCACGAAGTAAACTGGGTGCTACTTGGATCCGGAGAGCTCGATGTACTGGAGATGTCAGGAAAGCGGCCTTGAGCATTGGTAGGGTCAGTTATGAACGGATTGTTTGTGAGCTGAGGGGACCCATAACCGCTGTACATTGTGGCGTAAAATAAGGATTACGAACGAGAAAGAAGAGCTATGCCACTGCCAGCTGAACCAGTGCTGATCTCATCCGGATTTACATAGCCTCCCGAGACTCGCTCACGTGCAGGACAGATTTTCCTCCATCCCGAGATTGAAGGGACAAAGGGATCCTGCTCGCTCAGATTCAGAACTGCAGGCGGGATCTTGCAGGAGGCGCGCCAAAATGACGGGAGATAATTTGTGTCCTATACTATATACATATCTAGATTCACTGTCCGTTACTTCCCACCAAAAAATGCATAGACTCGGAATTTCCGTCAGGATCGTCGAACTTTTGGCGCAGGTATTAAACCAAGTAATCCGAACATGAGCGCATACACGGCCGAAGCTGGATGTTGAACGATTACGAACGCGTTAAATAGATGAATGATGGGCTCAGGGCGAGTACACACCTCCAAGAATGCCTGCGACATATCCGGAACTCGAAAACTGGCCCAGGGTCATTACCAGGAGCAACCAGCCCACAATTATGGATGTTGTTAACAGCTATAACATGTCCAAGTCAGCGACAGTCTAGGTCGCTTCAAGACTTTCGAAACACACCGGAATGACAGAAGACAGAATCCCTGATTCCCGCCATGAGTGATACTGAAAATGACCATGGAGATTGAGCCTTGCGAGGAAGTTGAGAGTGAACACACACATCGGGTTCAACACCTCTTATCCAGGGTGTCAATAACACATAAATGAAGAGTGCTATTGTTGTGCAACCTGCGCCAAGAGATGCAAGTGCTGACGTGCTGATACAGAAATTATTCAGCGCCCTCAACAAAAATGATTGGACAGGCAAGCGCACCGTCCCCATCCCTTTCCGCTGCTATGAATGGTGGACCATAACTGTTGAAGAGTCCCGAAATAGTATGCTACAGCTCCGCCAGGGACGATGAGCTTTAGTTGCCGGAGTATGTGTCGGGAGGGCAACGTCCGCGACATATGATCTTCAACTTGGCAATAGCAAAGGAAACGTTATGAAAGGCCGAACTGGGCCAGTACCCTGCGTTCCTCTGCCCAGCTCAAAGTCGAAATGAGAAAAAGTTATTATCACATGTCCCTCACCCGTGGCGGCCCGGGGCGCAGCGCCTCTTATAACTTGGTATTCTACGGGTATTTTACAAGTACAATTGAATTGCTACACTAACTCGAAGCTGCATCACACGATTGTTCTTGCACATCACAGTCATGAACAGTAAAATTCTCATTCTTAGATGCATTTGCTGCGTCTGCGCACTGATTATGCTGCACATCACTGCAGAACGTCCAATCATGAGCATGAGTGTAATGCAGATGTAGAGTATAACATACCAAGAACGCGACAAAGCATCCTTTATGTCGTTGAATTTTGAATCTCCGTCGACTTGGAACTGGTTGTTGCCCAAATCTATTACTGCAGGAGCTGTGATTCCACCAAGTGACCCCGTGAATGTTTGTAGATTGTTGGACTGGGAAGAGTCTGAAGTCGAGGCAGCTGGAGCGCTATTCTGGAAAGGGCTCAGTTGACATGAAGAATACAAGGCACAAGACGGCTCTTACAGTGGCACTTGAAGGGGTATTTAGACTAGTAGAGTCTGAGGTGCTGAGGGTGGGACTCGGAGCAGAAGTACTTGTCCCCGCTTGAGATTCAGTAGTACTCTCAATACCATCACTGGTTGTGCTACTACTGTCCGCTGGCTGCACACTTGCAAAATCCTAGAAATCACTTCACTTCAGTACAGGTCAACAGCACCGGAAGCATTAGATACACACGGTTTCAATACCGAACTCTGCATTAAATGCATCTGCTTGATTGCCAGTACCGGAAGGCTGCGAATCTCCGGAACTTTTCGCCTGGGCGCAAGTGTTTTGGGCAGTTTCGTCAGCACCACAAGAGCTCTCGAGAGTGGAGCATATGAAGGTAGCAATAGTATCGAAGTCGGCGGCAGCATGGTTGTAGAATGCTGATAGAGGTAAATATAAGAACAGACGTAGCTAGGTAAAATGGCTCTTACTTTGATTGACGGGTTCAAAGCTCGTATCCTCCTGATTATCAAACCCAACGCCAAACTTGATCTGAGGAGTTGGACATGACCCAAAATTACCGAAAGGGGTGCTTGTTGATGAGGGAGAAGGGACGGCGGTCGTAGATGTAGCAAAGCTGGTTGGTCCACTAATGGGAAATACGATGACAATTGAAGTTGCAGCACCAATACTGGTAGTAAAGACATTAGATCCAGACGTTGTAGGCGCGGCGCCATCCCCGCCAATAACAACGGTAACGACATTTGTAACAGTCGCAGAATCTGTCCCTGAAATCGTGACAGTAGGAATTGACTAACAATGAAAGGTAAATAATTAATTTTTTCATCGACGACTGAATACCTACATCCGGGTAACAATCACAAGTATTTGGATCAGAAATATTTGAAGATAAGGTGCTGGGATCCAGAAAAGCATTATCCATCATCAAATCCGGAGGGTAAGCACAGTCCAAGTCTGAACAGGTGGGCTGTTCATGTCCCAAATGACGAGGGTGAAATGATATACGATTCTTCCTTTCAAGCCATTTGTCGCGACCAAAAGTTCGTCCCAGCAGAAGATTAAAAACAAAGACCGTACGTAGAAACTGCCTCGGGGAAAACATCGAGAACCCCGTGGAACAGTTCACAGGTCCCAATGGACCCTCAAAGAAAAAACGAATAACCGCTAACGGTTTGGATAGAAAGGCGGGATCGTCAGCGATCTACGCTGACTTGGTCGGTTGTAGACTCGCAGGACAAGGAAAGGTGAGATGCTTCCGAAGAGACTCCGGTTGCTACAAAGCCAACCAGTCGAAACCATCTGACCGACCCATTGAAAGTACGTGTGTGAACTCGAGCGCGTTTCTGGTAAGTGCTACCTTCATGCTGTTTCCGGGACCGTAATAAGTACTTTGTAGGAAGCGGGAGTGTTTGTTTAGCGCGCGGCAAAAATTTGGGCAGGTAAAATCGAAGTGGCTGACTCGGCAAAGACCGTGACCGGCTTTCGTGCTGCGACTCCAATTCTGTGTACTTGCATCTTGACTAGAAGCCTCATATTGAAGTTGAATGTTTTTCATAACCGTGTACATCGGTGACCGTGAATCAGAGGTATTATTATTCACGAGTCGGGCTTCTTCGGTTCTCTTCTGACTTACAGCTTGTTTCTCTCACAATTCTAGGCTGTACTATTCCAATGAGATGTTGGTTTTGAATTGTCCTTTGATTTCGACTCGTGAATGCCGTTAGATTCATGACGCATTCGAGGTCCTCGTGAGCTCACAGCTTCTACCCCCAGCCTCAATGCAGGAAAGACACTCCTGTCTTCAGGGTCTTCTACTGGAGCGATTACGCTGGAATCCTGATGCATTCAGACAGGCCCTATCCTATCGTCACCGAACTCAATTATCTTATGTCCTGAATACGCGGACTTTTGTCGAGTAGATGACTCCTCTTTGATGACGCTTTTCCTGACAGCAACTTATCGGAGACCTATAAAGCCATGAAGGCTTTTTGTATCTCTTTCGTAGCACTTCTGCTTTTGAATCGCATCTGCTTCAATGACACACACCACTCCCGCCTACCCATCTCTCGATCTCTCTATCCCAGAAGTTCTCGATTTTCATTATGAGCATAACCCTAATTTCCCGGTTTATGTTTATGTAGAAGAGGGTACTGATGATCTTGTCGAGATATCATTTCTTGAATTCGTGCGGGCAGGCCAGCGTGCTGCGAAAGCGGTCCTGGATCACCATGCCCGCCCTACTCAACGCGAGGTCATTGGTATAATGGCCCAGGTAGATACCGTTGTCTACCAAGCCCTTGTTGTTGGCTTGATGAGTGCGGGTCTTACTGTAGGTGTTTCTTCAACCTTGTTGCTTTATCTTTCAGATACTCATTCCCGCCTTGCACTATCAGCCCTTTCCTATTTCCCCACGTAATTCCCCATCAGCCGTTATTCATCTACTTCAAAAGACGTCCGCTCATAGGTTGTTGACTACACGTACTACATTGAACGATCTGGTTCAGAACGTTGAGTCAGAGCTCTCATCGGTGCATCCCACATATGCTGTTAGCATTGAGGAAGCTCCATCTCTCAACGAAATGTTCCCCAAGCTTGGCAAGGAGACAATTGAAGAACCTTTCATTCTTTTACCTGTGTCGAAACCAAGTGACTCCGACATTGGCATGTATCTACACTCGTCAGGCAGCACTGGGTTTCCTAAAGCGATCCCCTTAAGCTTCGTCACCCTCAAAAAGTATGCTGGAATCCGTAAGTTCATTATTCTCTGAAACAATCGAAACGTCTTCTCAACAGCAACTTTTTAGAGTCTACTGATGCAGGCCGCCAGGGTCCAATTTTTCGCCAAGGATCCATGGCAGCTCCTCCGTTCCATGCGATGGCATTATTTTCACAAGTGCTCAGCGTGATATACACCCCATTGACCAACGCAGTGTTTCCTCCCGTAGTCACTGAGCCGGCGGCATTGCCAGTCATGCCCACCCCTGAGAACGTCATCCCTTACGTTGAACGGGTACAATGCGACTCTCTCATCGTCGCTCCGACCTTCCTGCATATATGGGAACAATCTCCAGAAGCAATCAAGGTATTGCGCTCGCTGAAAGTAGTCGTAAGTCTGTTTGAATCCTCCGTACTTGAATGATTTTCGAAATATAACTCCAGGTATCTGGTGGTGGTCCGCTTGCTCCTGCAACAGGAGATTATCTCATATCTCAGGGCGTACGTGTTCGTTCGATGTATGGCGGAACGGAGTTCGGTTCTCCTTCAGTTCTCAGACCTGATCCCTCGGACGATAAGGACTGGATTTATATCCAGTTCTCTGATCGGGTCCAGATACGCTGGGAGCCTCAAGAAGATGGAACATTTGAGTGCCAATTCCTGGTAACGTCCTCTAATGCATATTTTTGATAAGATGGCTTACCTCGTTTGATATCATAGAACATCGGCAGTCATCATTTAGCTATTGAGAATTTGTCGGATGTAAGCGGTTATGCAACTGCGGATATCTTCGAGCCTCATCCTACAAGAGAGGGTCTATGGAAAATGTAATACACTTGCTCACGCACTGCCCCGGTTTCTCATATCTTTTCAATTTCGTAGAGTTGGTCGCGCTGATGATGTCTTGATTCATTCATCGGGCGAAAAGACTGTCCCAGGGCCTATGGAGGCAATCATCTCGTCAAGTCCCTTGTCAGTACACTATCAATTTTTGGTTCCGTTCTTATATTAACAGCACCATACAGAATTCAAGGAGCAGTTATGTTCGGACGTCAGCGCGCCCAAGCTGGTATCCTAATTGAACCATCCACTGGTCATGAAATAGATGTCAGCGACCATGACCAGGTTTCACAGTACCGCAATCAGATATGGTAAAGCCGTCTCCTTAGGCTAAGTTTCACTATAACTAATTCTGTCGCAGGCCTATCATTGAGGAGGCAAACAAGATTGCCCCTAATTTCAGCAGGATTTTTAAAGAGACGATTTTGATAACATCTCTAGACAAACCATGTGCTCGAGTCGCAAAGGGAACTATTTCGAGGAAAGCTACGGTCAAATTGTACGAGAAAGAAATTGACGCATTGTAAGATACTCGTTCTTGGACTTTACTTGGTGCTAAAGGATCGTCCAGATATGCAACGCTAGAATCCAACTCCGGTGGCGAATCGGTAACACCACCAAAAAGCTGGGCTTTTGCTGACTTACGGGAGTGGTTGTCAGCACAAGCATCTGACATCCTTTCGGGGACGCTGGTATCTGAGATCGCAGATATTTTCGAGCAAGGATTTGATAGGTAAATCGGTTAACTCTCGAAATTCATGGCAGTTGACTAGATCACTTCTCCTCGTAGCTTGGCTGCTACAATGTTTCGTCTTCGCATTACCAGCGCTCTGCGTAGGGCCAAAGATTCCGCCGTTCGAAACATCGCCAAGGATATTCACCAAACAACGGTCTACAGCTATCCCACAATCGACAGTCTCGCTACCTTTATTGTCGGCTTGATCAGCGGAATGAATACTGAAAAGAGCCACGAAGCTGCCATTGATGAAATGATTATGAAGTATAGTCAGGGACTTGACGCACCCATTGCAATTGCTGAGGACACCAACAAGCACCAAAAAGTCGTCGTCCTTCTCACCGGCTCAACTGGAAATCTAGGTGCACAGATGTTAGAGTCCCTTCTGCAGAAGGACTCGGTAGCGCGCATATACACACTGAATCGCCCCTCAACTCGGATGTCGATGCCGGATAGGCATCGGGAACGGTTCCAGGATAAGGCCTTGGATGTCGGGCTCCTATCATCGGAAAAGCTTGTATTCCTTGAAGGTGACACCTCTCAGCCGAGTCTTGGTTTGTCCGCTGACATGATAAACGAAGTGAGTTTTACTATCAGTCGTTTCTGAAAGAGCTCTTAAGTCTAATTTTACGTGGTATATAGTTACGCGAACATCTGACCATGATCATACACAATGCGTGGAGACTGGACTTCAATCTATCACTCTCTTCTTTCGAGTCAAATATCCGTGGTTCACGAAATCTTATCGATTTAGCTCGTTCAAGCCGCCATGCTTCTTCAATCCGGTACCTTTTTACTTCTTCCATTGGGTCTACCCAGTCGTGGGACAGCAGGACGAAAGGACCTTACCCTGAAGAGGTTGTGACTAACCCAAGATATGCGGTTGGCGCGGGATACGGTGAAAGCAAGTATGTTGTTGAACGAGTAAGTTTGTTTTCCACTCCACGCTCTGCTGTCTTTGATTCTTATCTGACCTGGTCATTTCATTACCCCAGATTCTTGCGAAAAGCGGATTGCAGGCCACTTCATTCAGAATAGGGCAGGTCACAGGCGGAAAGCCAAATGGTGCTTGGGCAACGACAGACTGGTTCCCGATCATCGTAAAATCTAGTGTAGCTCTTGGAGTGTTGCCGAATGCCTACGGGGTAAGTTTTCCCAATTGCACTGCAGGTTGATTTTCAATTAAAGGACTGTTAAAAGGTTGTGTCCTGGGCTCCAATGGACGCTGTTGCGGATGCAATCCTCGACGTGGGTGCTGCAGAACATCCACCTCTAGCCGTTAACGTTGTTCATCCCCGGCCCGTACCCTGGTCGTCCATTATCGAAGCAGTCAGAAACACTATTATTCGCGAGAAGAATCTTCCCCATGACGCTCTCCGCCTGGTATCGTTCCAAGAATGGGTATCTGAAGTGGAGAAGCGAGCTGTAAATTCATCCGAGAAAAACATCGAGGAAATTGTCAGTGCACAAACGCATCAATTTCGTGGGTTCCGCTGATTGACATACGTATTAGCCCGCGATCAAATTACTCGATTTTTTGCGAAGCATTTCTGCCGCTGACGCGATGAATGGAACGTCTCATGAACCAAGTGCGGCAGAAAGTGCTGGTCTCAACACCTTAAGGACTGCCAATGTGCAACGTCTCAGCCCTAGAATGAAGAATCTGGAGCCCTTAGACGGACATCTCGTTGAACTTTGGGTTAAATACTGGTTACAATGTGGTCTTTAGATACAATTTCCGTTAAATACGGTATCCAATTCGTCGATTCGCCTGTGCAGTAGTAATACATGCCTTTACAAGTTGAACTTCAAGTCTTGCGCGCCATCAGATCCACAATGAATCCCATATAATGACGAAAATGTGACCTGACGTTAATTCGTATACCGAGGAAATGCTAATAATGTACTTAAATACAAAAATTGGTATATGGTGGGTATATCGGAGAAGCTGGGTTATTTTACAGTTGTAATTCCTATGATTCAAGCTGTTGCCGCAGCATTGCACTGAGTCTGTTGAGTACCACACGCATCGACAGTTAAGTCGCCCTTGTTGCCTGACGCATTAGCTGCGTTCGCGCACTGGTTGTGCTGGACATCACTAGAAGGGGGAGCATGAATACAACATAACAATTTGTTAGTCTCGGTCATGCACATACCAGGAGCGAACTAATGCATTCTGCTCGTTGTTGAATGTCGAGTTCCCTTCAACTTGGAACTGGCCGTTGCCAATAGCGGTCACTGGGGGAGCTGTGACACCACCGAGGGCTCCGGTAAACGTCTGGAGGTTACCAGAGGTTGAGGCCGTCGAAGAAGCAGCAGCACTCGAAGTAGCTGCTACTGCGCTCTGTAATAGACCATGTGATTAGTAAAAGCTTGTGACATGTCATAATGACAATGGAGACTTACTGTACTTGTAGCTGCAGCAGTAGCAGATGAAGAAACAGCAGCTACAGTGGCTGAAGCAGTGGCAGATGAAGAAACGGCAGCTGCGCTAGAGGAACCTGTTCCAGCGATAACGTTTCCTTGGTCATCAACAGAAGCCACAGCAGCGAAGTCCTGCAAAAGGTGTATCAGCTCACAGAAGTCAAAGAAATTATGATAATTTACTGACAGTCTTAATGCCAAAGACCCCGTTGAACAAGTCGGCTTGTATACCAGTCTTAGCAGCTCCCGTGTCCGCAGCAGCTTTGGCTTGAGCACAAGTAGCTTTAGCTGTGGCATCCGCACCACAAGAGTTGGTCAAAGTGTCGCAGATGAACTGTGTGATGATATCGATGTTCTGAGCGGAGCCATGGTTATACGAGGCTTTGTAAAAAAGGTCAACAACAGTATACATTAAAGCACACTCATGGATTTACTCACTCTTATCGACCGGCTGGAAGCTAGTTTCTTTACGATTATCGAAGCCGGTGGCAAACTCAATCTGAGGAACAGTGCACGAGCCGAAGTTGCCGATAGAAGAGCTGGATGTGACTGCAACAGCTGCCACAGCTGCGCTAGATGCGGATACAGCAGCAGTTGTAGTAGCGGAACTGGAGGCGGCACTAGAGGAGCCTGTTCCAGGAATAATGTTTCCCTGGTCATCGACAGAAGCCACAGCAGCAAAGTCCTGCGAAAGGTGCATCAACTCACAGAAGCAAAAGAAAGGACAGTTTACTGACAGTCTTGATGCCAAAGACCCCGTTGAACAAGTCGGCTTGTATACCAGTCTTAGCAGCTCCCGTATCTGCAGCAGCCTTAGCTTGAGCACAGGTGGCTTTAGCTGTGGCATCCGCGCCGCAGGAATTGGTTAGGGTGTCACATATAAACTGAGTGATGATATCGATGTTCTGAGCAGAGCCGTGGTTGTAGGAAGCTATGTGAAGTAGGTCAATGATGGACACACGTGAGAATACATTCAAACTTGTACTCACTCTTATCGACCGGCTGGAAGCTAGTTTCTCTACGATTATCGAAACCGGTGGCAAACTCAATCTGAGGAACAGTGCACGAGCCGAAGTTGCCGATGGAAGAGTTGGATGCGACTGCGACGGCTGTCACGGCTGCGCTAGATGCGGATGCAGCGGCAGTTGTAGTAGCAGGACTGGAGGCGGCACTCGAGGAGCCTGTTCCAGGAATAATGTTTCCTTGGTCATCGACAGAAGCCACAGCAGCAAAGTCCTGCGAAAGGTGTATCAACTCACAAGAGTCAAAGAAATTAAGATAGTTTACTGACAGTCTTGATGCCAAAGACCCCGTTGAACAAGTCGGCTTGTATACCAGTCTTAGCAGCTCCCGTGTCCGCAGCAGCTTTGGCTTGAGCACAAGTAGCTTTAGCTGTGGCATCCGCACCACAAGAGTTGGTCAAAGTATCGCAGATGAACTGTGTGATGATATCAATGTTCTGAGCAGAGCCGTGATTATACGAGGCTTTAAAAAAAAGGTCAACAACAGTATACATTGAAGTACACTCATGGATTTACTCACTCTTGTCGACTGGCTGGAAGCTAGTTTCCTTGCGGTTGTCGAAACCGGTAGCAAATTCAATTTGCGGAACGGAGCACGAGCCAAAGTTGCCGATAGAAGAATTGGATGCGACTGCGACGACTGTGGCGGACGCCGAGGCTGCAATAGCCGTCGTGGTGGCCGCACCTTCCGTGGTGGTCACTGTAACAAAGATCGTGGACTAGAAATCCATCAATGACAATCAGAATCTACGCAAAGTGTAATGGGAAAAATCATACTGTTTCGCAAGGAACTTCTTCGTCTGTCTCTGTCGCTGCGGCGGCGGCGGCGGTGGAAGTGACTGTTACGAAAACTGTAGACTAGAAACACAATCAGTCTAGACATACAGTAACCGGTAACCAAGAACCTATATACCTCGCAGGGCTCGGCAGAGGAATCCACAGACGTAGCAACTGCCAAGTTAGTACTAGCAGCTGCGCTAGAAGACGCAGCGGCAGAGGACGTAACGGCAGTCGAGTTGCTACTTGAGGCCCTGCATTCGCTAGTGAGAATCGTCACGCCGATGAATTTCGTGAAGCTTACGATCCAGCGGTACCGAAAGGGAAGGTATTAGGCTGAGAACCTTTCTTTACTGAGGCTTGTAAAGCAGGGTCGAAGAAAATGTCGGGATCGTTGGCCGGGTCTTGAGCTTGAACAAGTCCGTTGAGCTGCGAATTCTTCGGGGCCTTTTGGCAGAATACGGAATTCCTGTATATGGGAGGGTTGGTTGAGAAATCCTATATTGCACACCATAATGTAAGTCATAATTCACGATGAGTTCACAGATTGTGACGAACAGGCGGGGTGTTCTTCTCTACTTGACGGTACTCAATCGCAAGCTGGATCATGTTGGCTTGAGTAGCAGCATCGAACTGAGCCGCGGCATCTGCGTAATTGTATAAATCAGAGGTAGTAGACCTTAGATCGATTGAGAGCCTACCAATGATCTGATCAGCCATATCCTGCTGCGTGCATTCGCCTTGTGCAGCTAGCAGAGGGGTGATAGCCATGCCAGCGAGATTGCCGCAAACCTGCCCTTCACATGCAGCACTGAGTTTGTCGATAACGGCGGGATGTTCCTGGCCAAAACGACGAGGATTAAGGAGCACGGCTCGGTTATTTCTCTCCAGCCATCTTTCACGTCCCAAAACCTCCTCCGAGACAGAAAGGACAGACAAAGCAAGGAAACCAATTTGAGATTTAGTAAACATTTCGAGCGTTATCCTTCAAGAATACGAATTTTAAAAGAAAGTGGTTGCCTGTAGGCGTTGGGAGAACGAGAGAAGAAAGAACCTCTAACAGGTCACAGCCTGAGACACCTGGTCTGAAGAAGGATAGAGAAGAACAGGCCGTCAACGACACGCAGCGGACGAAACAAAACGTTAGGTGGGGAATTCCATATGAGGGTCATGCTTTTATACTTGGCGCGTCTGTATCTGAGATAAGTCCCGGTTCTCATGCACAATTTTGCCAGGGTCAATCTGGGTCGATACAAGGCAAGCATCTCTGGCCAAGGTTTTTTTTCTGGAAGAGTGACGAGGCGTTCCTGACCGCAAGAGAAAACAAGCGGCAAACAGCTTCAACGAATCAAACGCCTCAAACGACGCGTGAAAGGAGCTGAAAGGAGGCATAAGGGTTCGGTTGCCTGGATGATGATAGCAACAAGTTCCTAAGGCCCAAGATCCGTCATCTTCCGCCATGTGTAGCACTTGTGTAACTACCTTCGACAATGTTATAGTTGGTTCAGATATATGTACGTTTTTCAAGAGAAAAAATACTTGACCTAGTCCAAAATGCGATTATGAGGGAGAACAGAGTGGAACGCGTCGAATTTTCAACCAAATGATTGTCCTGAGGACAGGTAACGTAAGCAAGAATCGCCGGGTCAAAGCTGTCTGCCATGCATTACGCCGCGTTTGAAATTCGTAGACGTGCTCAGTGGGAGCTCTTAACTTCTAAACGTCCTGCAAAATCTGTTGTGCTCGAATTCTGGTGTAACTCTACTACAGAACCTTTGAAGAATAAATGTCCACTGTCCCACATTGTCCGCGCTTTCGGACTGGAGGTCTCGCCCTCGCCTCGGAGCCCTGGATCCTCGACCGGGGGCCTCGAAATTAATTTGATCTTCAGTTCCCGTACTCCGCTGGTGGTAACCGGTGATATCACACTACATAGATGGTACTTACTACACTCACGCTCGACTTTTCCAAGTGTCCGTTGAAACCGTACTTATCCGGGTTATCGTAAGCACACATCGTTGGGGAAAGGATGTCGCACAGTCGTAGACGTTACACGCTTTGAAGCCCTGTATACATAGGCCATGACATTAACTTCGCCTGGTGGTACAAGCTCGTTCCAAGGACGAGACAGGACGGGACGTCGGGTTTTCCTGAAAGGGAAATTTTCACGCTTGGAGTCTTATGTAATCGATCATGCTCTGCACTTGGGACGACTCGTTGACGGGCACTTCGACATGAGATAGACTAGTTACAAGAGCACCCGTTAAATTCTCTTCATAGTAAGGTGAGTCGGCGGACCCGTACACTGTGATTCTGTGAACTTAGAGCTCTGATTCCTCATTGTTACTCCAGCCCTTCACTTCAGGATTCAGGACATATCATGTACGTTGCGCTCCAAACCGTCGCGCTCTGACACTGCTCTGACTGTACCCAGACCCTGGCTAGGAAGGACTTAGGAATTAGATATTTCAACTCGGAGTGCCACCTACTACTACCATCCTACGACCCGGTGTATATCTGGGGGCAAGGTCAACGTGCGTTTCTATATTCAATATGGATGGGTCCCGCCATCTCCATTCTTTGCCAACATCTTTCGTTCAGGATCTTTGAATTGGTGCTGCGAGCATTCACTTCCACGTCTCCGTGTCTGCCCTTGTGACTTTGGGGAAGATGTAGTACTTCGTAACAAGTGCTTCGCGTCGATGTGCCTCCTTTCTCCCATATATTCTCCACATCACAATGTGAGTGGTTTGATCTGTTTCGCAGCTATTCCCAATTCAGCGGCACTTTGTCAATTCCGTAGTACATATCTCTACGAAAGTTTGCGCGCTTGACGTTTGCGCTCCACACAATTCAAAACAAACTTCCAGGATATTCAGACCTCATGCCTAAATGTGAACTAACTGTAAGTTTGAACAGTGAAGATATTTCATGGACTTACTCAGCGACAGTTTCCCGGTCATTCGGGAATTGTTTGTCAGTACCTAGCAAGAATCTTTGTCAAACTGTCAAGAGATAAAGTTTTCTTCGCCGCCGCATTGAATGGCCCTTTTGGGCACGTGTATATTTTCTTGTGAGACCTTTCAACTGTGTAAGCTTTCAAATTTCAATGCTGAACCCTGAGTCTGGCAGAAGCTTTTCTATCTTATGATAGTTTACGAACAATACTTCGTGAGTCACTCGGCTGCGCGTTCAATGAACTACCCTATTAATACTTCTTTACCAGCGTGAAAATATGTACATAAGAACACCTATCTTCAAAGCCATTTTCTTCCCCATGTTTTCACAGTATACAGAATTCTCAATGATCAGTAACCTGGTTCAAGTTGTCTGTGCTGCCCTCCTTTTGAGAATTCTTTGGTCCATTCTTCGCCGCGTTTTTGTCAGATCTACCTTGGATAATGTCCCTGGGCCAAAGGCTGAGACCTGGTTCAGTGGTGGGTGCTTTCTAGACAGATATGCCCAGGTTCATCTGTGACCGATTGCTTGTCAAGGCAATTTTGCCCAACTATTCAACGCGAATGGATGGGAGTTTCATGACCGTTTGGTCGAGCAATGTGCGCGCAATCTTCATGGACGGTGTCTTAAGATGCTTATATTCCTGGTCTAGATGGACACACTGTTCGCGTTAACGCTCTAATGGGAGTAAGATTACTCTCTTTTGATGAAGATTTCGTGTTGTGCTGATTTACTGTTGAATCGCAAAGGAAACACAGCTCTATACATTCGATCCTAAAGCCATGCATGCCATTTTTGTCAAGGTGATTGACCTTTGACCATGCAGCAGTGACATCTATTCAGTCTTGACACAGGATCAAGTGACTTTCGAGGAAACTGATGGCTTCATTAAGTACGAAACCATCCCTCCCCGCTCGTACCCGAGCTCTTACGAGATCAATTCGACGGTTTCAGTTTCAATCTTCTTGTATTTGGAAAAAGCATACTGGGAGCGTTGGGTGAGACACTTAGACTATAACCTGAATGATAGCTGACACTATGCTCTTTGTTAGGTGACCAGCATCGTAAGCAGCGAAGAATGCTCACTCCTATATTCTCTGCAGCGCACATGCGAAATATGGGTATTATATGCCTCCTTTTTTGCCGCGCGTTTCCTGATCACTCCGATAGTACCTATTTTTAATGGTGTTTCTCGTCAAGTTGAGTTGTAGTTCAATTGCACAAGTACCTTCCATGCTCACAAGATACTGTTCAGCTGCGAGACACCATAGTGAAGAGGCTGCAAGTGGGCTCTTCAGAGCAGGAGGTAATATGGCTGTTCTCATTATCATCCACACTGACGCACTGCAAATAGATTGATATACTTTCTTGGATGGCTCGTACTGCTCTTGAACTTATTGGTCAATCTGGCTTGGGATATTCATTTGATTCTTTGACGGATGAGTCTACTGCCCACCCTTATAGCAGCATTACCAAAGAGCTGTTGTTCGTGGTCTTGATCTGAACCACTCCAATCGCTGATATTCTTCGCAGTTCTGTGGCGTGGCGATTGGGGTTTATGCGTGAATACGTCCTCCCCTGGGGGGTGAAGATTGGTACTCCCGGATTTCGTCGTTTCCTTGTCGATACGGTGCCCTTCAAGGATGTACATCGCATACGGGACATGGCCGATTACATGCACAAGCTATCCACTGAGATTTATGAAAGCAAGAAACGCGCTTTGGAAGAAGGGGATGAAGCTGTCAAGCATCAAATTGGACAGGGTAAGGATATTCTCAGCGTTCTCAGTATGTTCGACTTTCGTTTCTTGGCTGGGAGGTGCATTGACATAGTACTCATAGTGAAGGCAAACATGAACGCCGCGCATGAGGATAGCCTCGCTGAGGAGGAGATAATTGCCCAGGTAAGCCACACAGCTTAAATGTGCCATGCACACAAACATCAACTGAACTTCATTGCCAGATGTCGTAAGTAGTTTGTGTTCTTGACAATCAGCCGTAATCCTGTTCTTCGAATAGTTCTCTTATATTCGCCGCGATGGATACTACTTCGGTTGGTTTGAAAGTTCTAAGCCACCTGTTTCGCTAACATCATGATTGATTACACCAGAGCGCGCTGGCTCGTGTACTTCATCTCCTTGCCCATCACACAGATGCTCAAGATCATCTTCGTAAGGAAATTCTCGAGGCTCATTCAGCTCACGGGGATGATCTGGCATATGATGATCTGGTCGCATTACCTTACCTAGATGCCATTTGTCGAGAAACGCTGCGACTGTAAGTCGAGATACCGGAAGCTTGTCTACCAGAAATTGATGCCAATATAGGTACCCTCCCGTCTCGGTTGTTACCCGGATGTCAGTCTATAAAGCTAGATCCAGATGTTGTTCTCAAACCGTCTAATTTCAGTGCTCGTCAAGATACAGTCATTCCTCTCCATACTCCAATTACGGGCCTCGATGGTACGCTCCTCAAGGACATACCTGTCACTCGCGGCACTAATGTCCTCGTATCTATTTTACATTCTAATCGTAATCCGGCCCTCTGGCGCCCAGATGTCCTTGAATGGAATCCTGAAAGATGGCTGTCACCTCTGCCTACAGCTGTTGTAGATGCACACATACCTGGAGTGTACTCTCATTTATGAGTTTCATTCAATCTGCCGGATTGGCA
>RCHF01003012.1:0-27417 GCA_003987895.1 Neonothopanus nambi | reverse complement strand
ATGTCGAGTGCTTATACAAGGTGATTACAGAATTTGTCCTGGTATGTACATTGTCACTGTGACTTTTGCTCCCATCACTGAAAACTGGCCATCGCTGAACTATATTCTCAAACAGGTCAAGTACTCGCGAACGCTTCGGTCTTCATCTCTTGCGCAATGGCTTTGGTTGTTTTCAATATCCTCAAGTACTCGGAGAACGGCATTGATTTCAACCCTGACACTGAGCAGACTACTGGCACTATCAGGTAGGAGATTCTTTTGAACTTCGTGATATTGTAATACCATACTTATGTCAGTGAGGACAGCCACCCTAGTGCATTCCGTTGTACAATTACGCCTCGGTCGGAGAAGGCGGTCGCACTCATCCAAGCCGACGTACATCAGTAGGGAAGCATGAGGACGTTTTACTTGAGCTTCCCCAGTTCTTCCCAGTTCTTCCCCTACTGTGGCGGCGGTTTCTTCACGTGCACTGCTTTCTTGTTTGACACTGCTTACAGTCATTCCCACGTCCTTTGAACATCCTACCTCCTTTGAACAGTGGCCTCGGAATGAGTCTATACATGCACAATTGGCCTCGGAGTCATGTTCCATTGCTGTAATTACTGTATTGACATAATAATGAATATTTTCACAAAGAATAACCTGAAGCATTCATTGTATATACTACAAAGTATTGGTGACTGAGCTGTTAACTATGTCATAAACTTGGATTGAACACAAAGATGTCAGGATTAGGATACTCCAATGAAGATCAGACCTATCTTAATACATAGAGATATATACAGTAAGATGTAAGTGTAAGGAAAGGTCATTAATTGAGAAGTCGGGGCGGAGAGCAGCTATTGGTGTCACATCACGCTTCCCAAAAGGATTTGATCGGCAATGATCCAAAAAAGGAAGATGTCGCAACAGGGCACGAAAAGTCGCCTCCCTCATCGTTTGCGACAGCAGCCCCAGTCTATGGTCAACAAACCAAAGTCTCAAGCTCTTCGAGCCCAAATTTTCCGGGAAGAGAAGGATAAGCTAGAAAAGGAGGCAGTGAAGCGGTATAGGGAAGAGCAGGAGCGAGTTCTGGAGGAGGGTGAAAAGCGGAAGGGTGCACGTAAAATCTGTCAGGATGTCTCAGATGAGTACTTTGCAGCCACAAACAACCGCATTCACCTCAGTCATGTTACTCTGCTTGCACACTTCAATGGGGGCACCACAATGTCAGATTTCAACAGAACGAAGCAATGGCTATCACCCGAAGAGGAGAAGGTTATCGTAGATTACGCTGTCGAAATGGCGGACCGTGGCCTTCCTCTGAGTCCCCGTCGGCTTCGTGAACACGCCAATCAGATTCTTCGGAGAAGACTTGGGTCCTTGTTTCGAGAAGATGGCCTTGATGCTGACTGGGCGACACGATTTATCACACGGCACCACAATAGACTGGGAAGATACTGGTCTCATTCTCTTGACAAATCGCGTGCACGCGCCGTGAATCCTGTGACGAAAGAGGAGTTCTTTCAACTGCTAAAGGAAATCCGAGAGAAGTATAACGTACCTGACGAGTTAGTCTATGGTGCTGATGAAACGGGCATCCAAACGGGTATTGGATCCACAGAATATGTTATTGGAGCTAAGGGGAAGGGGGTACAACATCAGCAGCGGGATGGTAATAGGGAGAACATAACTGTTTTACCCACCATCTGTGCAGATGGAACCAACCTCGCTCCAGCTGTGATCTACAAAGGAGAGGGATTCCAAAGCAAGTGGCTGCAAAATAACCCTCTTGATGCACGGTTCGTTCATGCACTGTTACCAATCAATACCCTACTAAGACCTAAGCAGATTGGGGTATCAGAAGAAAGGTTATACAGACGGAGAAATTGGACGTGCATGGATCGAGGACTTCGACAAACAGACTCATGCAAAGGCTGCCGGGCGAGATCGACTACTTCTTGTTGATGGTCACAACTCGCATTACACACTCGAGTTCCTACAGTATGCTCGAGAGCATAAAATCCATATTCTTTGCTATCCCTCGCATTCTACACATGTATACCAGGGTCTCGATGTCGTAATCTTCAGTTCACTGAAACGAGCATGGAGTGATGAGCGTGACAAGTTTGAGAGGGGAGGGGGAAAGGTTACCAAGCTCAATTTCATGGCAACCTATGCAAAGGCGCATGTTCGGGCATTTACCGAATCCAATATCAAAGCCGCTTTCGCAAAGACAGGCATCATTCCTTTCAATCCAGATGTTATACCAGAGTCCGTAATGGCTCCGAGTCTGGAAACGTCAACATCGACTTCGAGACTGATGCCGTTGGGTGTAGCAAGTCCTGTGAAGGAGATTACAATGTTAATAACTGCTCATCAGCACAAGCGCAAGTTGTCGGAAGTTGATAACTTACATGACAATGACGACCTGGATCCTCAAACACCACAAGCATCACCTACTCGCCATCACCCACATACTCCATCTGTAGCCAATACTCTGTCACGACTGAGCTCTACATCAGCATCTTTCCTCGTCTCAGACTCACCAATACAGTCGCGATCACAGCTTCCACCACTAGCCACCACCTTCATTTCACCAATAAAGGAGCGTGACGCCGAGCTTCTTTCACGACAGCCCAGAACCGAACATGAAGCTGAGCTACAGAATGCGTTACGACGCAGCAACAAGATTATTAATCTACAGAAGGAGTGGCTGCTAGCTATGCAAGCCCAGAATGTCCTTCAACACATATATACTGATCAAGTACGTGGTCAGCTGGAGTACAGGGAGGAGAAGGAGGCTTCGAAAAGGAATTCGAAGAGGTTGCACGTAGATGGGCGGGCGAAGCTTTTAACTGATTCTACTTTCTTCAACCTTGTTGAAGAGGCGACAAATAAGAGGGCAGAAGAAGTGGCAGAGGCTTCAAGGAAAAGAGATGCAAGAAGTAACGCGAATGAGCAGCTGGCAGATGCATTATCGAGGTGGGAGAGAGAGAGCAAGAGTTGCGAGGAGAAGAATACAGAAACCTTAAAGTCGTGGGAAGCATCAGTCCAAGATTGGGAGAAGGAGCGCGAATTGGCACGTACCGAGCGTCGAAAACCTCGCTGGACAAAGCCTACAAAACCGACTTTCACTTCTGGGTCCCTACTGAAGCCACCACCGAAGCCAAAACTGGCAGACTTCTTGTCATCAGCAACTCGGAGGTCATCAGCTGCCATGTCAGGCAATACCAGACAAGCAAGTGATGCTGTAGGTGATAGAGACAGTGAGGATGAAGAAGCTGAAGATGAAGGGAGAAGCAGTGACTCTGATGGCCAGCTCGAGCAATCGGGGGATGAGGATGGTCAAGACGACGCCTCCAGTATCTACTATAACGGTGACTGACAAGTGCGGGGAGTTCCCCGATCAATGTTCTCGATTAATAATCTGCTCCATTTGGGAATCACATTGATGTGACGGGCTGTTCGAAGGAGCCCAAATCCACTGATAACGAGAATTTTCACTGATTACTTTATTCCTCAACATTCTGTCCCTCGATAGCGTAAATAAGATGCCAACTACATTCTTGAAAGTATAATAATAATTCCTATATACTTAAATTATGTATTATTTTCATAATCTTTCATTCCGAGAGGTAAACAGATTTCACTGTTTGAAGGACGTGGGAATGACTGTATATATCAAACGCATCTGATAGCGCAGTCCGATAGGTTCGTCGATATGGAAGCTGTCATCGATAACAGAACATCAGAACGCGAAATTCCAGAAGACGAAGCCACGTACACAATACAGATGACACACCACCTTTGCAAAAGCTTCAACACTGAAGGAGGGCTTGAACAACCTGCTGACCCGGAATAACTCGAGAGTTTTGAATGAGATTGCAAGTGAAGGAAACTCCGGTGATGTAGCGAGGTATCCAGCGAGAGCGAGGGACACTACGGTTTCTTCGTTGGCTGGGCGGCGTATTTTCGCTACGCGATCGAGTGTGTGAATGTCAACGACGTCGATTTCAAAAGTGTCAACATCATTGACACTGGATTCAGGGGCTCCAGGAGGTTCAGGCTGTGAAGTGGCGGAGGTTTCAGAGCCGTACTGCCAGTGGATGAAAGCATCGGTGAGAGGCGTCATCACCCGCCCCCAGTTTTCGTCGAAGCGTCGGAGCCGTCGTTTCCAAGTGCGAGAGTCTTTGTACCGTCGAATTCCATGCCATCTGTAGATTGTATAGCTTTGAGAAATGAAACGAAGGTTTCCAGCACACGTACCTGTTCATTCCAATAATGTTTCGAAGGTCAACAACGATCTCCTCTACCGGAACCGCAGTATCTCGCCCCTCGTTGTCAGATGTGTCCTCTCCACCCATCTCAACATCTCCGGCAGTGAAACCGACGCCGTAGTCGTCCATGAAGGTGTCGGGATCCTGGCGTTGCTGACCTGAGAGTTCTGACAATGCCTGGAGAGAGCTGCTCCCAAGACCTGCACCAAATAGTAAGAATGAGGTTAGCATACTTGAGAGAATAGTAGCGTACCTTCAATGGATTGAATGTACTTCTCCTGGGCATCCTTCCTTCGCTGAAGAAGCTTCTTAGGGCCTAGGACTTGTGCCGCCTTGGTTTGACCGAACCGCCCGCCGCCAACCGTGACAACAACTGAGCTGGAAACGCCACGCGACTGTGTGCGTGCCATAGCGAAAATCGGGTGCAATAAGAGGGTATGTATTTGAGGTACGTCGTGAAATCTATGCGCGCGCCGACACGACAACGGGCAGTGAGGTCAGAGTGGCACAAATAGCGAGGAGCGGGACTTAGGCGCGAGCGGCGGGACTTAGACGACGGCGAGAAGTGTATTATATAAGATCTATGTATAAGCGAAGCGCTGCCGACGAGGGAACTAAGCGAGCAATGGGAGGGATGGGCGGTGATGGCGACAAGCGGACGGAGGCGACGAGCGGACATAGCGGAGTGGATTAGATAACACGGAGACATGCGGAACGGGTGTAACGGACTTACGGACTTACAGGTACTTACGCTCGGACGCAGACTCTTACAAATGATGGTCTATGGAGAGCTCTGGACCCCTTCCTTTTACAAGATATTCATATTTATTAGAGGAATTGTTGGAGGTGTGAGGAAACAACGCCATCAAGGGCTACATCCTTGCCGCAACCGGGGTTGCTTGGCAGGTCCGTTGTTCCGGGATCATGTGATGTCGAGGTGAAATCGTTCTATTCAGATCATCCCAAGAGTCTTGTGTAGGAAAATCGAGATCACCAGGAACGCTTCTGCAAATGTTGGACTTTTTGAGTGAATCTTGAAAAAATGATGACAGTAGAAGACCGTAGAGTGCTTGAAATATGATTTGCATAGTTGACGCTCTATACAAAGGATTTAAGATGGCATTCACGAGGACAACTACTGCCGCCTACCGCCGCTCATTCATACCTCGGCGCTTAAGTTTGGCGCGCGGTGCGCATACGATCATGTGATACGTACAGTTCCGAATCTAGGAAAGTCCGTCCGACCGTCGCTTCCGTGCTGCCGCCAAATGGAGGAGAAAGATGAGAGGCTATGGGCAGATTGGCGCCCCCGGTATATCCTCTTGGATTGTTCCTACTATCCAGGATTCTTCCCATTCATGCTAGGCAGCATCCGTCTCTCTTCCTAATCTTCGTCAATTGGGCTCGGCGACAATGACCAGTTCTACGTTTTTGGATGGAGTCGATTCGGATCGAGCATTCAAATCCCAGCGACCGAAAGATCGAAAAGAGAGGATTCTAAGTCTCGTTGAGGTGCTGTTGCAGCAGAGTAATGCTGGCGTCTCCCCGTCACTTCCATTTGGGCAAGATAAAGACGTTCGTGAGTTATTTTTTCATTTGATATCGTCATGATTTTCAAGGAAAACCAATTTGGACATTGAATAGCAACATTTGATGAGTATCACCAGACAGCAGGTGCGGACGCCTTCCTCAAGTTTCAAAAGTAAGTCTATTCTCTTGTACAAGGATTCCTTCTAATAGCACCATGTAGGCAGATACGTAACGCTGATCAGGAGGTGAGCATAGGAATCTCTTGCGCTAGCCAGTTTTTTCCGTAAAGTGATGCTATTTTCTACAAACTCCGTACTGAGACGCCTGTCATTTTTCTTGCCGCCAGCTTCGGAATTTCTGTAATGCGGCCAGCCAACTCGGTAGCTCAGCCGCTATCCTCTCTTCCGCCTTCTCCCTACGCACACGCTTCGCGCATATACTATTCCTTTATCGCGAGAATGCAGCGGATTTGTTTCCGCGTAAATTTAGTCGTCGGTCTGGTTCTCAGCGCTCGAATCATTCACGAAGGTCATACCATTCATCAAGCAAGCAGGGATTGCCCCATATTGCACGCCCTACGGTGACTGAAGATCTTGATGTTAACGACTTTCCTCGGCAATTTGAAGCTCTTGCGAATGAGATTACTATCTTTGCAGACAGTTTGAATGAATTTCCACAGTTCACTCATGAGGATATAGCTGCCTTCGAGGATGATTTAAAATACTGGGCAAGTTGCTTGCAAGTATATGAAGGTATGGCTCCGGCTCGTTCCTTATGTCAACCGTGCGTGCTGATACATGAAGTGTTCAAAGGCCAGTTCAGGAATCCTGCTGTACAAAGATATGTACATGATCTGGCCACTGAACTAGGAGACCATATAGACAGCTTCGCCACCACACTGTCCAATTTCGTAGAAGTCGATGTTCCTACCATTCGCTTTGCCCAGCGACACGACGTCTCGAACTTGTTCAACGTGTCAACGGTGGCTACATTCTTTTCTGCGGTCACAGCTTCAACTCTCCAGTTTTCGTATACGTTTGATACTAGACCCGATGGCGTTGGCGTCAATACATTCTGGTTTCTGAGCTTGGTGCTCAGTATCGGGGCGGTGGTCAATAGCCTACTGGGCTTGACATGGAAGCAGGCAATGTAGTGAGTTCATGCCGTAGCGGAGTCATATCCGCGTCAATACTCATTCTTCGTTGCAGTAGCTCACCTGGACACAGGGTACCGTCTTGGTTCTTGATCTGGCTGAAACGGTCACCTCTGGTATTCCTTGTCATGTCAGTGGCGAGTTTCTCTGTCGGCCTCTGTCTGTTCGCGTATGCTTCAACTCAGGTAAGAGTCTTGCTCTTGTTTTCTTCCATCCCCTGATCAACATGTACACTGCTAGGATCCAGTTACGTCCATCATGACAAGCGTGTTTACGGGCTTTACATCTTTAGGCCTTGCATCAGCTTCAGCGTGGTTTGCTTTTGAACGCTGGGCATTTACACATCACCGCGGGAAGAAGTGGTTGGAAGATATCCTTCTCGAGGTCGGCGAGCAAGCTCTTCAGCTATCTGGTATCCCCTCCCTGAAGCGAGGGTTATGTTGGACGTGGCGACATTGTCGAGAGCTCTTCACGGTGCTGGGCATGAAACTCGACTCGCTCAAGTCCCTTCTCACGAGGATGGCATCGCGCAAAAGCCCAAGATTTAAACTTAAAGTCGAAGACACAGGCCTTCCAACTGTCACACCTACACGTTCCGAATATGAACCAGATATACCAAGTATACGATCTCCGGTATCTCCTACCTCAATATTCGAAGTCACACCAGTCTTTTCGTCCCAGATGGCCGCAGCTTTCGTTGACCCAGACATGAACTCGAAAGGCCTGTTCCCTACTGGTGCCCCAAGCAAAGGCAAACAGCTATGGATGAACGCCATGCAGGCTGTCAAGCTACGTTCTGTCGTATCGCTACACTCCTCTGTACTAGATGCTGGTCAAACTCGATCGAGGGCGGCCTCGGTGTCTGCATCAGAATTCGAGCATCCGTCTATGCCTATAATAAAATCTCATTTGGCTGCACTTTCTCCCAGGTTGAAGTGCCTGGAGATTACGCAGGATTTAGCGGCTCATCAGGGCTTGGTTAGGCATATGCAATTTTCACCTGATGGAAAGTTCTTGGCTACTTCCAGGTAGGCTACCTTAGTCAGTGGTTATTGCTTCTGGTAGAACTAACAAATGTCGGAACCTTTTTTAGCTGGGATAGGACTTGTATGATATTTCGCGTAGGGGTTAGCTGAAGCCACTTTGTTGCTCGTATGCTCTCGTTGAACCATCCTGATATAGGACCCTTTCACGTCTTTCCGCATCTTAGCCCATCCGGATGGATTCGTAGGCCAAGTAGCATGGCAAGTCGTTCTTCATGCGTGTGACGCGCAAGTAATTCCAACTTGAATATCATCAGGTCTCCCGATGGCCAGCTCTTGCTCACCAAATCTCCTCGATGCATCAAGGTGTGGTCACAGGTGAGCGAGCGGACATCAAGCTCCCCTAAGGGCCAATCTCATCCACTATTACTGACGCGTCCCGCCTTTAGATTGGAGTGTGTCAGAAAACGATAAATCGTTATACTTCAACGGATTCAATCGCTTGGTTCCCTGATGGTAAAGGTGCGCTTTCCTGAAACATAGGCTTCGTAGGGCAAAGGCGCTGAACTGAGGACCCAGCTTTCTTATCGGTTGAAAAGAACGAGATCGTGAAATTGGTGGGTCACTTTCGTGAACAGTATGAGCGAGGGCTGATTTTTCTCCTCCCAGGACTTGAGAGGGGATGTGAGCCTTATTTCATTTCAGGAAGTCAAGAAACTCTAGTAACTCGATCGTCCCCCCCTTGCTCTTGCGCATACAGGTTCTTAGCAAATACAACCTCGGCAACATGAAACTGGACGACGTCGCCGTGACCCCAGATGGCATCCGACTACTTGGTGTGGGGAGCTTGACAGAGTCGCCTACTGGATTGCAGCCTAGCAAGGCCAGAGCAGAGAAGCGTCTTGTCGGTGAGTACCGTAGCTACCAGTTTCACCAAACATCGAAGCCAACATGCTTGTACCCGTCACAAAGTGTACAATATAGAAACGGAGCAACTCGAGAAGTATGTTCATCCCCATGTTCAGAGTCTTGATACCACGTTGACAATTCGTTCTTTCACGTAGCATCACTCCTGTGTTGAATGATATCCAGCAAATCTCTTTGGCAGGCAACACGAGGAACGGGCTCGTAGCGTTGGTTAGCTATGCAAACAAGGTAAGTCTCCTGCCGTCATTTATGTTTCTGGTGTGAACCAAGACGGCTCGCAGGCTCCTCCACAGTCATGGAAACTAGTGTTGGCGAAAAATTTGGAAGGGCCGGGGGTAGTTGCCAGACTTGCTCTTCGGTCAGTTCATGCCCACCTCTCAGCTTAGCTTTGTTTTTGACCCGCGCATTGAATAACATATGGATGTCCTCCAGCCATACTTATATCCCAAAGACGCCGGTTGATTTCGTAGGCCGAGCGTATTTCGGTGGCAAAAACGAAGACCTAGTCTTATGTGCCGGAAGCTGTGAGTTGAAACTCCCATTCTTCGCTGGCCGCTTCACTATAACTTATTCCCTCCTTCAAAATCATTAACAGCCGGAGAGATCCTCATATGGCATTTAGATCATGGCACCTTCCTCCATCGAATAGAACCCCAAGCCGCAGCGGGCGAAATAACATGTCTAGCATGGAACCCCGTCGCCGAAGACCCATTCATGTTCGCAACCGGAAGCCATCACGGCGGCGTACAAATCTGGACACGATTAATAGACGAGATGGACGATGCGTCTAGTATCAGGGATTTACACCAGGGAATTCATTCTGATTCCGAGTTTGCGATTGATCACGAAGGGTCAGAGTCTGTGTTCGAGTCAGAGTTTCATTTCACGCAGGGCTCTGTAAGGTCTGACGGTGAAGGGAGCGTGAACGAGTCGGCGGATGGTTCTCAGGTGGATACTCCAACTCCAATAGCAGCGCGAATGGATAAAACGTGGCAGAATGGATCTTCGGCTGGGCCTCCTCCTGGTCATGCAACTGATGTTGAAGATCCGGCGAGGACGACAACGTCACCGGTGGTTGGACCTTCAGAGGGTATTCAAAGGGGCCGCAGAGCGTCCTCACGGCGGCCTGATAGGTCGCGGAGTGTTACGTTCGCTGAATTTCCTGATGATATCGAATACGAGACGGGCCCATCCTCCGAATAGGCACACGACGCACCCTAATACGACTCACTCAAAATGTATGTATTCACCTCTAATATACCTGAGCTTCCGGGGATATATTCCTAGTCGAAAAGCAGTGGACCCTTACGCACTCACACCCACACGAACGTGAATCCATCCCGGAAGGGTAAAGCAACTCATTATGGAGATCCGCGATGCACAAAACAGTATACATAAGCGAACAGAGAGAAGAAATAACATATATGGAGTCCAATTAAAAACACAGGGGGAGACCGTAAGGTCAGCGAGGGGGAAACACTGAATGAGAACGAAGCCCGAATCAATGTACGGGGTGACGAAATTTCGTTAACACCAAGCAGGGAGTGATCGCAAGGTTTATTTTACTGCCTTCACAATGGAAACAACGATGATGACGATGATCACAGCGATTGCTACGCCAATGATGATGCGCATCTGTAGGGTGCGTCGTCAATGAAGATCCTTTCTGCATGGTGTAGGATATTGAGTGCTCACCTTCATATCTTTCCACCTGTCAACAGCAATATAAAATGAGAAGCCCGATAGGATAGCATGACGCAAAATTAATGACATACCACATGTTCTAGAGCGGAGAATATCATATCGCCTCAGTACGAAAGTGACTGAGAACTAAGACAAATAGACGCACCTTTCGCACTCGGTTTGCCCCACGACGGAACCCTTGAGCAGATACTGCGAGATTGTCTGAAAAAGAAAACATTTCTTGTCAGCCGCGCTGGCACCAAAAAAAGATATACGCCTCCATAGCAATCTCAGGCTAGAAACAGCCGTAGAAACGCGCACGGAAGCATGAGCATGAAAGAAAACGGTACACACCGGTCTTGTCCTGCAACGAGTCCAACCTTTCACCTCTCTCTGCCACTTTGGTGATATTCTCTCTCATAATTCCAACGGTGTCATCAATCTGTTGCTGAATAGCCGCAGTCTTCGCATTGCCTTGGCTGGGACCACCAGAGGGATTTGAGGAAGAGCCATTGCGAGGAAGATACGGGTCGTAAGGTTCAGACCTAGAAAACATTGACAAAGGACGAATGTCAACCAAATTGCTGTTCGTTAAAGAATTCATCGGGTACTGACATTATGTGGACGTTGGGGTCTTTATTCGTGTGATATTGAAACAAAATGAGGCTTCAAGTAACCATAACAGACAAGATAGCGAGCTCACCGTGTCAAACGAAGTCCAAGAAAGTGGAAAATAAGGGGGAGCTTGCGGTTGAGAGGAGGAAAGGGAGGGTTACGTTGTTTTCCCACAGTACCTGGAGTCGGTGCGCCAGCCGCATTGGATAAGCAACTTGACATGACTTTGGCTTGCTGTGCTGGGCAGCAGCTGCGCGTACGCGACTTATACACATACCGCCTCGGAGTCACCGTCGGTGAATAAGCTTACTGCTTGTCTGTTGAATAGTTAGCCAAGGGCCGGGTTAACTTCTCTGACTTCCGATCCCACAGAGCCTGCTGTCACTTCAAAACTGTTAGTGCAACCTGCAGCAATATGTAAAAGTAGATCTGAAACTGGATATCCTTCCAACGATTTTCGTTTGCGCACTCATTCATCAGCTGAAGGCAGTAGCTTGTTCTCGTGTGCTCTTGAACCATTGCTGCGGAATGCTCTCCCGGAACAAAATGTCTGACATTTTTTGACAAGCCCGTCGGAATAGTCGTTCATTCTATTCTAAAGTGCGACGCAGATTTGTTTGATTGCTCGGCACAATACGATTTGTAGTGCTTATCCTACTTGCAACCATTCAGAAGGGGGCAAAACCTGTAGTGGTAAGCTTTCCGAAAGCATCTCAAGACACTGGTAGAAACAACGCTAACACTCGTGACTGACTCGGAGCAGTGAGACCCTTAGAATTTACAGCTATGCAGGCCAGCTTCGGAGGTTCAGCAGCCCGCTGTATCCACAGGAATATTCAGCCATAAAAAAGACACAAACTTGATTACATGTCTTTCATGCTGACCGTTGACATCTAGCGCTTCCTCAATCTCACTAGAACTCGTTCAACATGTTTTGATCGGCCTAGTCATATATTGCTCGGTAATGTGATAAAGACGCATTTCATGAATCGTACGAAATCCATGGTGAGCGCCGACGTCACCCACGAAGACGGGAGGGAAAGTGTGATGCATGCTGTCATGTAGGAATGCGATATATCATAGGGAAGCATACACAAAAAAGAGGTGTTAAGATGCAACCCAGAATTTATCGTCCACCCTTACCACCCTTCATCTGTTGCTTCGAGACCTTAGGTCCCGATGGTGCAGCCTGGCGAGCGGGCTATTGAAAGCATTGTCATGAATATCAAGAATTTTTTTTACAGAAGATGCACCACATACCTTAGCCTTCTTGCTCTCCTTCTCCTTCTTTTCGTTCTTGGCTTTTGTGATAGCAGCCAATCGTTGCTGGGAGCGGACAGCGGCGGTCTGGTTACGCTTGGCAGCAATAGCAGCGAGGTCAGCACCAACGATGCCACGCTGGTGCTTCACAGTCCTACGCGAGCGCTTCTTAGCGACTTCCTCCGTAATACCCTTCTTGTGCATCCGTCTGTACACCTGTGTCCAAGCGATCTTACGAGGGTTCTTCCTCTGGAGGAAGAGGGAGGCATTTTTTGAAGAAGCGAATCGGAAAACCTAAAAGCGCAGATTTAGGTATGATATCTAGCTTGGAAGGCGAAGGTCGCACTTTGCTGTCACCACGGACGAAGAGTTTGCCCTTGCTGGGATAGATCTTGTAGCCGGAGAAGGAGTCGATTTCTACCTTCTATACTCGCGGAAACAAAAATCAGCATATATGAGGCATTCACAAAGTAGAATACGCACCATCTAGAAATGTAATGGGAGGCAAAATGAAACAGTCAGTCAGTAATGTCCCAAAGCTCAACAAAGCGTCATCCGGCGTATTCAAGTGTAATCCAACCTCAAATCCCGGTAAACCAGCATGATATAAACATCATCGTGTAGCTGATAAGCCGCAGAGCAAGACTAGAATAACGCCTGAACGCAATTTCAGAGGTACGAGCTCACCTTGAGGAATTTTGTCGCGGGTCGGTGGGCGGTTTGGGGACGTCTCTAGATTCAGTTAACGCTGCGGAAGATGCCGGCGGTCATTCGTGTGAACTAACTGCCTATCTTGTCCAGTGTCCACCACTCTTGTATTCTCCAGATCTGAGCTCTCCTCTCATTCTCATACTTGCGCCGTGACTGTTATATCTGTCATGAACGTGGAGTTATGATTTTTGAATCAAACTGCTCGCTTGGGGCATAGTTCCTCAAACTTCCTCAGGACGGTACCTCTCAAGACAGATTTGCTTGGTGAAATACTGCTGTTGTCGACTGCGCGTCAAGAGGAAACCCCTTGGATATGACAGTAACAAGCCTCGTTGTCATTTCGTGTATGGGTTTACACTGTACAGGGTGTACAAGGCTCACCTCGGAAGCTCGGAAGGTCTTAAAGTCCTCTTCGGATACCAGGCACTCACTTCATTATAGTTCATGAACCAACTGGTTAATTTCATTTCTCAGGTATGGCATCGCACTGCATGCTCCAGTTTTCTCCCAGCGCCCACACTTATGAAGTTGTAGGCTGAGATCTTCATCGTGTCAAGATCCCTTATATCGAACTCTTATGCAATCGGCACTGCCTGCTTTAGTTCAGCCACATACACAAAAGACTTCCGCTTTGGCGGCAGCGCCCAATACTTATGAGCGTTCCGCGGTATTCAGCTCCCCGATGGCCGCGACAATGCACCACACGTTGTTGCTTTTTGGATGACCTTTGGATTCGCAGATACGACTTTGGTGTCATTAGCAGATCCACTGCTGCGTGAAATGTCTGCAGTTAATTTTGATCTCTTCTGCTGGCGCTCTGCGGCCGATTCTATCATCGTAACACGTTGACGTACACTTCAGTATACTCGCGGCCTGAAGGAGCCTGAAGGCTGCACCTTTTGTTCCTCGAATAGCACGTAGGCTAGAGCATAATGATGTCCAGTTGTATGTAAATATTCATAGCAAGTTCAAGTGAACTTTGAAGAACACTAAGTAGCAATGATCCTCGGTTACAAGGCAAACCGGTGAAACAAACGTTTGAGGCGATGCAAATGGCAGTTTCCCCACAACCGACGACTGCGAATATAGTTTCCTTTACAATATAAGTTACCGTCATTTCAAACTTTTCCCTTCCAACGTTCATTCCCATTTCTTCGTGTCTTCAGTCTTCAGTATTACATTTCTATTTTCTTCAACACAGTAATGCCATCTTTCACTCCAGACAGCTCCCTAGATCTCTTCTTCTCTGCCGACCTCATCTCGCCTGAAGTCAAGAGCCAACTTCACCCCGATGTACACGTATGTCTCCTCCTTGATCTCCACGAAAAAACGAGAATATATCCTCAAATTTGCCACGTAGATACGTCCATTGGCGTCTTCAGACTACCATCGTGGCCATCTCGCCGTTCTTTCCGTCCTGACAGTAGTCTCCGATCCAGGCGAAGCAGCATGGGTAGCACAATTCAACACGATGCGCGCAGCACCTCGAACATACTACCCACTCGTCATCGTCGACAAGAACTCTGACCAGATCGTCGGAGTCGGCTGTGTTTTCATCGAACGCAAGTTCCTACGTGGCTTGGGCAGTGTCGGGCACATCGAGGACATTGCTGTTGACAAGAACCAGCAGGGAAAGAAGTTGGGGCTGAGGATTATTCAGGCGCTCACGTATATTAGTGAGAATAGCGGGTGCTACAAGACGATCTTGAATTGTAGTGACTCTAATATTCGTATGTCTCGTTCCCTTGCTCTCTTCTATGAACGCGGACTGATTGTCTTTCTATGTAGCCTTCTACCAGAAGTGCGGCTTCGAGAAAAAGGAGAACGAGATGGTATGGATAGATCTTTCCTTCAAAGCGTTGATTCTTACCCCGGTTTCTCCTCTAGGCCAAATACGCCCCTGAGCGCGGTCAGTCTCCGTCGAGACTCTAGAATGTCATACTCATACCCAATGGACTCTGCAACATGTTCACGGCTTCACCAATAGAACATCATTTCTTTACAAACGGACTGGGCATATTTTGAATTGTAGAATTACAGTTACTATACTTGTCGAATATTCGTCGGTGTACATTGTCACGTTTTAATCCACAGTTTGCAAGCAAGTTGCAAGCTATCGCTCCGGCTTCAAAGACCTCATCCGATATGCATTTTGCCCAACACAATCCTGCTAAAGCCTCTGACAATTGACAAAATTTTATATTTCCTCTATGTAATCACTGCATATCTGCTACAAAGATGCCCAGTTCGCGAAAAGCGCCTCGTCCTCGCCGCACCAGATACCACCAAGTGCCCAAAGACAATGGCTCTCTCGCGGGGAATCATTCTAGCACATTTTCGATTTTAAGTCTAAGCCCAGGATCTCTTTGTCAAAAGCATGGTGCTGCCCAGTCAGTGACGTCGTTTTCAAAAATAGATTTAAGGCCAGAAGACGCGGTAGCCGATACGACAATTTATCACCTCATCTTCCTTTTTGAAGTAGAGATACGAGTCATAAGAACCGCTCCCATGGCTGTAGCGACAGCCATAGAACCTGAAAAGAGATCACAAGAATTCACATACAGTCAGTCCCGGCCACAGGGACGACATCACTCACCAACAAAGAGCTCTACTTTCCGAAAACCGAATCCACCGTAGACTGTTTTTGATCGTATTCGTGCATCGTGTAGAGACGCTGCTATTATAGGTCCGATAATTGCAGCGACACCCTTCACTGCACCAAAACAACCGAATGCGAGGTTTGTTATCTCGTTACTGTTTCCTATATAGTGAATGTTTTCAGCCACGTACATCACCTACCGGATCCAGCTCTCACCTCCGATTTCAGAAGCAACTGGCATCCAGATCCCGGAGAAACCACCGCTCTAAAGAAAAATCATACGTTGAACGAAGGATGCAAGGATAAAGTAAAAGACCGTGATAATCACCAGTCCACCGAAAACCACCACGAACGCAAAGACGAGGCCCAAGGATGAAGCAAAGCCCCACAGTAGGAAAGCTGCTAGAGCGCTCCCAACACCACTGATGAAAATCACATATGGAAAAGGATACGAGTCGCATATCCGACCAAACAGGATGTAGGAAACCACTGAGGCGGCATTGAAAAGTGCGAGAACCAACGTTGTCGGAAGTGTTGCCGAGTCGATGGAAGCTGTATAGGTGGGTATGAACAAGCTAACAGGGAAATAGCCAAGAGCTTGGGCCATAGTAGTGACAGACTAAAGGACTAGTCGATCAGGGAGATGTCTGAGTTTGAAGAGAAGAGACTTGCCATCAGTAGAAGTAGCGGAGTCTTGAGGGCAGAAAGATTTTGAGGAAGCCATGGTTGTCGAGGTGTATCCATGGTACCTCTACGCACAGGAATTCTAGGATTGATCCCAAAAAGAGCAATGCCGCAGACGACTGCAAGGATCAATGCCTGCACACTGTATCATTTTGAGAGATGAGTCTAAGCTATAATTTTGAGACGAGAAGCAACCTAACCGTAGTGTCCATCTGAATCCAACAGCTTTGAGCAGGTAGCCCATAACAAGAGGAAAGATAAATCCTCCTATCCCGGACCCGCCAAAAATGATACCTCCAGCTAGACCACGTCGAGCGACAAACCATTCGGACAGCCATACGATAATGGGTGCATATAGCACTCCCGCACTCACACCAAAGACGAATCCTTGGAACAGAATAAGAGTCCATACCTAAAGGCAAGTGTCAACACGTTTTTGGCGCAACACCAATATAATGTACCTGGCTGGCAAAGCTTGACACAAGCAAACTTGCAACACATACTCCCAAAGAGACCCACATGGAAATTTTAGCATATTCAGAGTACCGTTGGAAGACTGGGGTGACGGGATGAATACCTCGGGGAGCATACGAACACTCATAAGAACGAACCTAACACAAAAACGAGCAATCCAATGTATTGCAATGCTAGGTTTGTCGTGCCAATCACAGAAAGTGTGACAGTGGAAGAAGTGTTAAATGGTGGATGAGACGAATAGTATTCTGTTGGACGGTGTATGAGAATTTAAGCAAGGGTAAATAATTTATGAACCTGCATTACCTTGAAAGATTCCGTAGGTAGTATTCCAACCCCAAATGAAGGTCTCGAAGACCATGCATGACAAACAAAACATCCAAGCTTTCCAGCCCTAGATAAGTTCAACCATTAGCTTTCTTAAACCAGGATCAAGCACCCTCATCTGACCTTGTCTGCAGGAGGATATCGAGGATCTTCCTGATCACGATTGATATTATTGTCCAGAATGTCAGATTCCTTTGGACCATTTGAAGTCTCCTCGTTCAAGGCTTGGCTCGATGATCGATGTATTGTTTGAAGCTCTAGTATAGTGTTTTCCTGTTCCATATTCGAGGAAGTGCGAATAGGTTTTTGTCAATAGTGGACGGGCCGAGTCAACAAAAAGTTTAAAAAATCGTATGTCGGATAACGGCCGGAGGTCCAATGTGACTCATTGCACCGTTCCCTAAGGCGGACTCCGAAGCCCGCTCGCTTCATCTGTTACCTAAAATATGTGTTGAAGAAGTGGGAGGCGAAGAAACGTATCGCAACAGAATTTCGCGTTTCTTCGAATCTTTCCTGAACGCGCGGTAAGTACAGAGGCTCGAAATGTCACGTGTGAGGAAAGCATCATTTATGGCACACATACGATACAGGCTGGCCAGATACAACCCTCGGCCTCAGGCCTCAGCGCTCAAGCGCTCAGCCTTTAGGCTTGTCCGTCACGCGTCAGACTCCGTCTGTGTTTCTTAGCAAGCTGCTGATTGATCGACGCTGAGTAGAAGATGTTGGAAGAAACGAAAACGCCTGTTCATGTGCTTTCTGGAATCTGCAGGGTCGTGTCAAGCTGACCAGCTGGCAATGGTAGCGAATATTGGCACGGTCCGGAAAAAGACAAGGAATTCTGGTCATGGGCACTCTCCAAGTCTCCTCGAAATTCCGGTATAAAGCTCGAATGTCGTTCTGGGACGAATAAACGGCGGCGTCCTCGATTATGCTTGTCTCGCTTTCAATTTTAGTTGCCAGTCTTGCGGTTCTTATCGACCTATCTGCTGCCAGGCCAGATTCCTACGCTGTCTGGGCTGCAAACTCTGCTATTGCCAGAGGTCAAGGAAATGGACTGTCCAACGGTGTCCCCATAGTTTCGTATGAACATGGAGAGTTTCAATGGGGGCTCAGGCTACTCTACGAGCGCACTGGCAACGAGTCATACTTTGACTATATCAAAGCAGGAGCAGACAACATCGTCTTCGACAATGGGACTGTGCATGGGTCATATACGCAAGTGGAATTTGTGATAATCCGTACGTCCCTGTGGCTGATAGGTATATAGGTTGACAAGTTACGTTCTCGACCCTCTGAGGTTTGGTTTAAACATTCCAAACTTGTCTGCATCGCTAACGAATTTCTCCTTAGAACTGGCCCTACGTTTTTGTATCTGTCCGTGCTTTCTCGTAGTATATGAGCCAGAGCCGGCCATGCTTACTATACTTTCCAGATACAACAAAACAGGAGAAGCAAAATGGAAAATCGCAGCGGACACATTCCGATCGCAGCTCAACTCTCATCCTCGCAATGGAGAGGGTCAATTTTGGCACAAATTAATATACCCTAACCAAGGTACAAATTCCTCATTGAATATGCACAACCAACCCGGCCAACGTTGATTGCACTCAGGTTGGCTCGATGGGATCTACATGGGCGAAATTTTTTATGCGCAATATACACACGACATTCAGCCCCAGAATACATCCGCTTGGGATGATATCACCTTGCAATTCGAGTTGATGTTTGAGAACACGATACAGAATGCCACAGCTCCGAATAACACCCATCTCATGTACCACGGATACGATTACTCTCATCAGGCCGTATGGGCATCGCCTGACAGAGGTCATTCTCCTGAAGTTTGGGACCGTGCACTGGGTATGATCAGTTGCATTTTGTAGACCTATTTCAGGTTTCTTACACTTATTTCAATGCGTACTCAGGATGGTATATGATGGCACTCGTTGACATCCTAGAAATATTTCCCAAATCCAACCCGGGGCATGCGAAGATTCTGGAAATACTCCAGAGACTAGCACCCCATGTCCGTGACGCCGCGGATGCAACTAGCCATGTGTGGTGGTTGGTCATCACCCAGCCTGGCCGAGCAAGGAATTATTTCGAGAGCAGTGGTTCGGCCATGTTTGTCTATTCTCTTTTGAAGGCGGTTCGGCTTGGCTATGTGCCAGACCCCGACGGAAGTATCGTTGCAGCCGCAAAGAAGGCTTATGGGTATATGGTCGACAATTGGGTTATACCAAATGACAATGGCACTATGAGCTGGAACAATACTGTCATTGTGCGTAATTTCTCGTTCTCTTTCTCAGGTCTTTTTCTGATCCCTGGGCGATACTAGGTGGGAAGTTTGGACCTTGCTGGAGACTTTGATGTATGTTCTTCTGTTACTCTTTTCGAGTAGTGATTCTTACTAGTACTTTTGGTCTTCGCTGCACGCAGTATTATGTCAGTCAGCCGATTGATATCAACGACCTGAAGGGACTGGCAGCATTCCTGTTAGCGAGTCTCGAGTATGAAATGCTGTAGCTTGCTTATTATAATGACACCATCATCAATGCAATGACTATGAGGCAATAAAATCTGGGCGATTGGTAACTGTGAAGATCGTAGCCCGGTCGTACTTGGGTCAAAGCAATGATTAATGGCTATTTATGTACATACATTCTTCACGCCGAGTGAAACAGAGGTCTATGTACCTCTTCGTCCCTGCCGCATCTACCTTCGTCTCCTCAGAGCCTCCGAGTTTGTCCGGCTGGCCCAGGATGATACGTGCTTGTTTCGCTTGAGCCTGCGCTGCTACTTCGTATTCTTATAAACTTGTTGATTGGGTATAATCAGGATATAATAGACGACTGGAGGTAGTTGAGAGAGGCCGGCCCGCCGCATAGCTCCGAGCTCGTCAGCCAATTTGACCCTTGATTTCTCGTTTTCTGACCTCAGAACACTTGTCCTTACTCTCTGGACCTGCCGGTCCATATGCTCAATGCGCACGTTTGCCTTTCTCAAGCTGCTGGAAGCTACATTTCTGATTTCATGATACAATTCACGCTCACATGAATGATTTAAATCTTCCGGCAGCTTTCTATTGAACTTTTTTGGTTCATTTCACCTACCGGTGCAGAGATGTCGAGCTCAAAGCCTCATGATGCAGTGCCTGTGATATCATGCTGGAAATGGCTTGATATATGTGGTTTATTCTGGGGTCCCAACATAGACTGAATTGATTGCTCATTTCCTTCCGATGAAGAGAGCTCTCAGTTTTCAAGCGATAAGTCGCTCATTATTGATTACAGCGACCGGATTCTTGGTGCTTTCATCTCAAGGACAGGCAGCAGGTAATCTTACCTCCTTGGTTAACCTCTTCATCGGTACAGCATCTGGTGCTAACGGTGGTAGCGGAGGGAATGCTTTCCCAGGTGCGTCAAGCTCTTAACCTCATTTGAGGCGTGTGCAAGCTAAGAGATCTTAACTTTGTAGGGGCCGCGGTTCCTCATGCTATGGCGAAGGTCTGCATCTCGATTCTCCAGCTCTTCTCTCCAACGTTATGTCCTAATGATAGCAATTACTATTAGGTCGGCATAGATGTCAGTACAGCCCCCAGGCAGGCTGGCTACGTCTCCGACAATTCTTCTATCACGGGCATTTCATTAATGCACGACGAAGGAACTGGAGGCAACACCGACGGAGGATACGGAATCTTCCCTTTATTCCCCCTCATCAATTGCACATTCACGTCATGTCCAGTGGGTATCGGTGCTCGCGCAGCCTTGCGTGCTGCAGGTGCTGACGGTGAGTACCATACAACATCGCGTCGTTGTCATGATTGATGATGAATATTAGCCGCTACTCCCGGGTATTTTACTACCACGTTCACGAATAACATCAAGATCGAAACGACGTCGACAAGACGCGCAGGCCTGATCCGATTCACGTTTCCCGAAGGGTCTGGAAACAATTTCATCGTGGTGGACCTCACAAACGACCTGGGGCGCTCGTTCGAGGGCGGCTCTATTTCAATCAGCTCAGATGGTCGTACACAACTGGGCGGGACATTCTTACAGGTATGCCACGGTGGGCCTAATGTACTGAACATGGTTAACTCCAATATTTGTAGAGCTATGGCCCGAGCAACTACACTGCTTATGCCTGTTATGATTTTATGCCCCCTTCGTCTCTTCCTGCCCAACCAATAACCGCCTTCGGAACTTATCAATCTGTGAATAGCTCTGCGCCTAGTACTTTCAATATCACCACTAGTACTACGGCTCTTGCCTTCCCTTTCACATCCTCCGTATCGCCAGTCCAGGCCGGTGGTCTTCTCGAGTTCAATTCGAGCACCGTCATAGCGCGCTTCGGAGTATCTTTCATTAGCTCGGACCAGGCTTGTACGAATGCAGAAGAAGAAATTGCAGACTGGGATTGGAATGGCGTTATGGAAGCCTCTAGGGGTAAATGGGAAGAAGTCCTGGAGAGGGTGGTTATCGATACAGAAACAGAGGACGCGACTGTGGTGGAATTATTGTACTCCTCAGTATGTTTTGGTTTTACGATGTCTAACTTCAGCGGACTTACTGATTCTTTCGTCAGCTTTATCGCGCTTCACTCGTTCCTGCAAATCTTACCGACGAAAATCCTTACTGGGACTCTCCTTACCCTTTCTTCGACGCGTTATTCTGGTGAGCCTCGCCCATGTTGCTCTTGGCACAGGACGGTATTCATTCATTATAGCTCTTGGGATACATTCCGAACGGTGCACCCCTTGTTGTCCCTAACATCACCTCGAGAGTGGGCGAACATTGTCAATGCTTATGTTGACGGTTGGAGAAATACAGGTATGCTCCGCTTTCATCTAAAAACCGCTCAGTAAAGTTGATTATTGATTTTTATCTGATGCTCAGGCTACATACCTGAATGCCGCGCAAATACCAAGGCGTATGTTGTGTAACATTCTTACGGCGATCTGCGCTCTAATGGTAACTACAGAGGTTATGTGCAAGGTGGCAGTGATGGTATGCCTATCCTTGGTGACTTCGCTGTCAAATACGGATCTCGTGCGCAGGACTTGGGCGTGCCCACAGATGACTTGTATCAGGCGCTAGTAGACACAGCAGAAAATACAGTATGATCAGTCCTCTTTCTAACTTAATGGCCGCTGATTTTTGCGCTTGCAGCCACCGGATTGGTACACAGGTGAATGTTTTACAGCTTCAAACTTCATACTGTCGATTTAATGGAATTCCCTGGCCTGAAGTTGGTCGGCAGAACACTGCTTGGAAAACTTTTGATTATATCCCCACAGACTGGGTGGACCCGTCAGGAAGTACTGGACTGCCAACAAGAGAGGCGTCGAGAGCTTATGAAGTATGCATCCTCACCACCTCCTCTCCTCAAGTCTTATTCAGTCCCGTTTCACTTCACTTCTTTAGTATGCACTCGGCGACTTTGCTGTTCGCCAAGCTGCTATTGCACTAGGCAAATCCTCCACGGATATCGCGAAATATGCAAACCGGTCGATGAATTTCGTTAACATGTGGAATCCGAATGTAACGAGCGATGGATTCAGTGGATTTGCTCAGAGGAGATACCCGGTACGCATTCACTCCCTCATTTTATCACTGAACAAATTTCCAGCTTCTGATTCCAACTTCAAATTCAGAATGGTACATTTGCATACACTTCACCGGATGCATGCTCGCCCGTAGACCCTGTCTCTCATTCATGCGCAAGAGGAGATGATAATGATACGGGCTTCTACGAATGTATGTTGTCTGCCATTCTTTTCATAGTAGTTGTTTGACCGGTGGTATTTACATTAGCTTCTTCTTGGGAAATGAGTTTTTTTGCACCTCAATCAGTTGCTACTCTCATAAAGCTAATGGGCGGAAATACGACGTTCGTCAACAGAGTGTGAGTATGCTTGCGCCCGCGCCCACACCTTATTGACGTTGGCCTCTCCATTTACTTCAGGGACAATTATTTCTCGAAGGGCTACTACACAGCGGGCAACGAACCTTCGTTCGCTATGCCTTGGATATATCACTACGCCGGTCGACCAGATCTCTCAGCTCTACGCGTCCGCAGTGTGGTGTATACCAACTTCAACACGAAAATCTCCGGGTACGTATAATTTTTCCCGATTCATATGGTCTTTTCTTACTGATCGGTAATGCAGAATTCCAGGCAATGACGACTCGGGAGCAATGGCGGCTTTGCTAACTTTCCATCTCCTTGGACTTTATCCTGTCCCATCTTCGACTCAGCTTCTTATTGGGTCTCCTTTCGTCTCGTCTTACACTCTTACCAACGACCTTTTCGGCACCTCAACTACATTTACTGTGAGAAACTTCGATAACTCAACTCTGAGTGCCACGCCTCCGAGTGATAGTAGGTTGTATGTCAAGAGCATCACAATCAATGGTGTGCTGAGCCCGAGTCTGTGTGCAATTGATTTCAAAGACGTCGTCGGCGGAGGAGAGGTAGTCATTGAGGTGGACGGAGATGCAGATGCTGCTAGTGAACGAGGATGTGGAATCGCGGGGGTTCCAGATTCTCTGGAGACTGGTGGGTTTACAGCTTGACGTCAAAACGTGTTAAGTTAATGCAATGGGTATTCAACATGCTACGAAAAGTCCGTGTGTATATAGAACCATTGTCCAAACGAATATGAATGTTCGATTGTACCTTTACTCGTCTGCCTTGGGCTTTGCACCACCCTTACGGTGTTCTGGAACTTCTGCATCCTTGGGCTCAGTCTTGTCAGCTGCTTCTCCAATATACGCCGGGAACCTATAGACAAATCGTCGACATCAATTTGTCAGGGTTCAAGCAACGACCAGAGCCCGGACGAAGGACCTACCTAGGAACACCGTCTCTGGTAAGCTCCTGRAACCRATACAAATAAWGGATCCAATTTTAGGTGGATTCTTCCGTTGCTTATCCGACAAACCTGTCCCGACGTCGAATGTCTGGATAGTATATCAATTATCAGTGCATAGTTCCACGTCACGCCCTCCGAACACACTGACCTTTCCGGAAGCCATCTTACATTTGAGCGCCCCAGTAACACCCTGATTCCGACCTTTGCCCGGTTTGTAGCCGGTGACCACAGCCTCGGCATCATAGAAAGACTGTTGTCATAATTTAGTAAATGCATAACCAATCCTGAGATGCATCTGGCTGACCTTAATCTTTAACAACGTCGAAGAACGATGCCCTTCATATTGTCTACAAGTGACATGATTCAACCAGGGCTATTCAGACAGGAAAAGGGCACGTACGACTGTGGCTTCCTCAGCATTAGACCTTCACCACCCAAACTCTCGACTTCCTTCAACTTATCCAGCACATGCTGTCTACTCTCAGCCTTCTCTTGTTTGACCACAACAACCTTATCCGATTCATACGGGCCTTTTTCCCCAAATAGCGATTCCAACAAGACCATTCGGTCCTCAAAAGGTTCTGCACCACTTGAAGGAATGTCGAAAACCTATATGAATAGAATAGTGTTGGCTATGAACCAAGGACGAAGGCAGAAGAAAAGCCATACATGGAAATTGATGTTCTTCCAGTGTGGTGAGTTCACTGTCTTGACAATCGAGACAGTTGACTGGAACTCGCCTCGTCCGCCGAAAAGTTCACCGTCCAAGGTCACATTTTTCGGCAGTTCTGTTTAGAGACAGACAATGTCAGCATTACTTCTATCTAAGAGGGTAGAGTTTGACATACTATCCAAAAACCATTGCGGAGGCGTGAAAGGGTTTCCCAAACGACTGTACATGCGCTTCCCGTCATAGTATGTCCTAAATTTTTACTTCCATGAGAAACACCAGGAAGTTGTTGAAAAGATCAAGTAAACAGACCTGACACCATCCAGCTTCTCCGAAATCCACCAACCAGTTGGGTCAGGTCCTTTGTCCACATCCCAAGAATTTGCTAGCAGAACTGCGACCTGGGTCTTGTCACTGTCGTCGTCTTTCTTAGGTTTCCCTTTACCCTTCGGTGTCTTAGGAACAGGACCGTCGGGATTTTTGAGTTTCATTCGGGACTCTTCGTATTTGTCGCCCAGGAGGGATTTGAGGTGCTTGCAGGTGCGTGCGTTGACAGGTGCGGACGACTGAGGAATACATGAGTTTAGGGCTTTGTAGTGGGTAGAGGGGACGGCACTTGCTTACCTGGTTTCTCCAAGCTGGACAAGTACTGACAATGTAGCCCATATAAGCGTGAGGGGACACAGATGATGCATAGCAGGAGACATTTACCAGTAATAATGATCCCATGTTCTCTTGACCTTGTAGACAGAGGAGCTGTCGAAGGTTTCTTGCATGAGAAATAGCCAGTATCACGGAATAATAATGAAAGCTACTGTACCTGGTCTGGGACTTGACCTCAGTCTCCTCACCGTCCTTGAGAAGAACTTTAGGCTTAATACCGTTGATTTCAGCCAGTTCGTCGTCGTCGTCACCACTCTTTGGAGATCCAGCTTTATTGGATTCTTCCTTCTCTTCTTCATCTACCTCCATTTCGTCTTCTTTTTCTTCTTCTTCCTGCTCCTCTTCTTCCTGCTCCTCTTCTTCCTGCTCCTCTTCTTCCTCCTCCTCTACCTTTGGTTTTTTCCGCCCTCCAGCCGCTCGTGCAGAAGCATTAGCCTTGGATGACGGAGGTTTCGATGATGCAGGCTTCTTAGATTTGGACGCAGGTTTACTTTGTGAAGCGGGCTTCTTGGACCTAGCGGAGGTCTCCTCTTCGTCTTCCTCACCCTCTTCGTCCTTCTCAACTGCCTTTCGTTTGGTAATCTTCGGTCTACCTCTCGAAACAGGCTTCTCCCTCTCCATCTGGCCTTCATCCTTGTCTTTGTCCTCGTCTTCACCCTCGTCGTCGTCGTCTTCCTCTTTCTTCCGCTTCGTAGCTCTTTTTGGTCTGGGTGCACCCTTTGGAGGTGGCCCGTCCGGATTTTTCAGCTTTAAGCGTGCCGCTTCGTATTGTTCCCCAAGGACCGATTGCAGATGCTTGCAGGAACGAGCGTTCACGGGTATAGCTTTCTGGTATAAAGAAGATTTAGATACGAATATAGCATATGAAGGCGTATAAAACCAACCTGGTTTCTCCATGCCTAGAAAAGGTATTTCAGTAATTCAGATTTCTACACGCCAAGTCTTCCGAAGAGATGAACATACCGGGCAAGTACTATCCAGGTATGCAATAAGAATCGAGGAACAATACACCTAAGGAGCTTGAGACTCACCAGAAATAGTGATCAGCAGTCCTTTTGACCTTATACTGGGCGTCGCTACAAAAAAAACTACATTCAACGCCGGCGCACGAGTATGTTAGAGGATCACCAACCTTGTCTGGGATTTCGCAGTCCTTTCTTCGCCATCTGCTAGAAGAACTTTCGGCTTGACGCCATTTATCTCTGCGAGCTCGTCATTGGGCATGATTGTGTTTGATCAAAAAGAGGGACAATTGCAATAGGTGTGGTCATGATGGGCATCACGACAGGGGCGTTTTATGTGGCAATAGGCGCCGAGGCGTTCCCGACTCGATGAGTCACCGCGCCCGCCGCTTGCGCCATCAGTCTGCTCATGAATCATGATCAGAAAAACGTGTTCAAAAGGACATGTAGGTGAACGTGTCAATGATATCTAAAATGACTCCGTGCCATTGTCGGTACCCAGAGTCAGAATGACTGCAGGCCCGGGGCTATACATACAGATATTTGACAGATATTAGGACGAAATACAGCGGGAAGCTTCCCGCTGAAAAAACCCGATGATACAAATTCAATGAGCTCAATGTTACACCTGTACAATCCTAGCAAATACATAAGGTAGTAGAGACAACTATTCGACAATCACAGATTCAATCATTAACGGTGGTCACAATCTGAAATCAATCAATAAAGTACAATCATCGAGGAGAACATGTTCAAGAATTCCTCCCAAGCTAAAGCTCATTTGCGATTGAGCTCGGCTTCCCTAGATCTCAACTCGTCCCTCCCCTGCACATAGAATCATTTGTCAGAAACAGGTATTCAAGAACTGCGATACAGGCAATTCACTCACATAACCTCTTGCCTCTTAATGCTTTCCCTGATTTGTGGGTCTGGGATGAATGGGCCCCGTGCGTGGAACGCTGCCATCGCATCGTTGTTTCTCAGACCTTTTCCAGGTCCTGAAGGCTGAAGATCAGCTGGATCATTCGTTTTCTACATAG
>RCHF01003009.1:0-37847 GCA_003987895.1 Neonothopanus nambi | reverse complement strand
AGTCGCTCTTTGCGATGTCATTGAGCACGGTGGATTGGATGGCAAGAAGGGGTTATGGCTTCTCAAAAGAGGGATGTTGCGGGATGAGGGTGATATGTATAGATGGGAACAATCATGCATTGAGAATCGGCGAAATTTGCCACCTGCAGTTTTGGCTTCAAGATGCGTGAGCACAGGTCGGACATGAGTATTAGAGTGATGAAACTGAGCCTCACACATGTGGGTGCGTACAAGCTGTCCATAGGGAGTGAATCGAATTTCCAGGTCTCCTTCTGTTACATCGTGTGGGAAGCCTCGGGCATATAGGCGCTGTTGGGTAGCCTCGTAGCTAGAGGCCTCCTTCGGCTTCTTGTATGAAAACAAAATCATCATCTCTGCCCTCGTCTCTCTTTTTCTCCCTCCTTACGGCTTCACGTTGAGGAGAACCAGAAAAATCAGCGAGAGCTTTTCGTCCTCGGATGATAAGGTTCGTTTCCCTTACGAAGTTGTACAACCTCTCCGCACCATCTGGAAGATGAAGCTCGATGTTTGCAAAGCTAGAAAATCTGCCATACTCGTCGTTGGCTGTACACGAGTGTCAGATTCAGCGGAAAGGTATGAAGAGAAAACTAAGGAGAAAACATACGCATATTCACACTGCCCAAAGTTCCAAACTGCTCTACCCTCTTCCTACTTTCTTGAAGCTCCAGTCTCCACCATAAATTTCCCAGATGCGACTGATTTATCTACTGGCGTAACTCACGCGTGGCGTCAAAATCGTCCTGAGCGCAAAAGTAGGCTGTGACATCTCGCATAACTTGTATCCTCGTGCAGGAAAAAAGGATTCTTAGCAGCAGCTTAAGAAAGTTGCTAGCAAAGCGACTCAACGCAAGCTTGAAGGCAAAAGTGAAGGGATGAGAGAAAACTACCATATTTGGTATCTTGCGGAATCGTAAGACTTCCTAGCTTCGCTTCCGAACATGAGGCTTAGGTTACACACCGTAACACGAGTGTTTACCTTGAGGCTTGGGCTAAGCGGTGCAACCTCCAGAAGGGGAGCAGCTAGCTTGCCTTGAGCTGGCGCAGGAGGCGGAGTAGAGCTCGCCATACGTCATGCGTGCAAACGACAGGTCTGGGTCAGGTCTTTTTGTTTCAGACACTGTCTTACTTGTCCTTCTCCTAGAATCTTGGATCTTGTTCGAAGGTGTACATGCATACTGTCAAGCTATAAGAAGGTGTTTATGAATCAAACTGTGGCTTTGAATCAGTTCATGTCAGTGTTTGGATTCCTGAAGTTTGCATAGCCCTGCAGTGGCTACTTCGTATTTCGAGCTCCTAATTAGAAACTGTCTACGGGGCCTCATTAAATTCTTCACGCTGAAGATTCACCTCATGGTCCCCTGTTTGGCACACTCTAATATGGAGCGGCGTGAGCGTCCCCAGCTCAGTGGAGCGTACCACTGACTATGAAACCCTTGCCTAGCTTTGCTCTACAGCTGTGCGCTGTTTAGAAGGCCTGTCTGAAATTATCCTATGCATAGCCTCCTAATTGCAGAAGACACTTAAAGCATGCCCTAGGTTCCAGAAGACGCAACAACCTTCTATCCAAGCACAATGTCGTACACACTTTTCAACAATGATTCTGTCGAAGGCTTCGTGTCCAGCAACCCTGGTAGGGCTGCGGAAGCAAGCCATCCCTTTAGGCCTGCAGATCGCTTGACTGATAGGCGAGCTCCTTGCCCAGGCTTGAATGCCCTAGCAAATCACGGTTATATGTACRTCCTTTCCCTGAATTYCGCCGTCCTTCTAATGCTAATTTTCGAATTAATCATAGCCCGCACTCTGGGACTCACATAACATTTCTAACGTTATTAAGCGCTCTCAGAGGAGTGTACAGCTTATCACTTCCTCTCGCCCTCTTCTTAACTATCCCTGCATTCCTCATTTACGGGAAACTCAAGCTGACTGGATGGCCGTGGCATTGGTCCTACACTCTTGACCTCGCCTCTTTATCCTCCTTTGGCCCATACAAAATCGCCCATCGTGCATCCCTAGTTCACCCTAACGAACCATCCCATGCACCCGACCCCGCCCTCCTATTCGACTTCCTTTCATACGCTCAGGCACACCAGCTCTCATCCCAAACGCCACTTCCATCCTCAAGCGAGAAATGCGCTGGAGGTGGGCTTACACTTCTTGATTTCGCACATTTGCGGATATCACGCGAAGCCGAACTCGCTCGTCCACTGAGCTCGTTACACGAACAGGTCGCCCTTGGGGAAAGTTCGCTAACGTGGCTGCTCTTTCGGGATCGAACCGTCGACGGGGAGGGAGCGATAGTACCTAAGTCTTTTTTACGCCAATGGTTTGGAGAGGAACGTCTTCCTGAAGGATGGATTTGCCCCACTGAGTCAATAGGGCTGTTGCAAACGAAGAAAGTTGCGGGGCAGCTGCAGAAAAATATTCGAGTACTACGTTCATCCCATGTTTAGATAAATATATATTACTGTGTCATTTGGGCAAAGACAATGTTCTTTTTGGCTCTAGATTGGAATGAAAAAAATAAACATCTTCGAAACTAACTTACTTGAGGCTCCGATAAATAAACACCAAAAAAAAACCCTAGTCATGAATGAATGACCACCGCAGGGGTCGAACCTGCAATCTCCTGATAATGCGATGATAACATTTCCACCATCGTAGTCAGACGCGATGCCATTTCGCCAGGCGGCCAATACGATCGTTGCATCACGCTAGTAAGAGTCAAGCATCAGACTATCCATCCCGCTGTCCATCGTCATGGGTACATGAGCCAAAATCCTGCAAAGATTCGCTTATTACTTGCTCTAAATTTGAACCGTAGCCTGACGGGCGAAAGAGATCGAACAAACGCAGAGACGAAACCACCGCTTCAGGGGGGACCGGGGCATAGTGGCTCAGATGTTCTCGAATCCCCATGCCCAGCCTACATATTCTCCTGCTCCTGCTCCTGTTCATCCTCTCGACTTTGCTCATGCGAAACCGCGTTCCTGCGGTTCATCCGCCTTCACATCAACAGCACACTCTGACGAAGGATTCCGATAGGATTGAGGATGAGGGAACGCCGGTGAAAGACCGACTAGTATTTTGAAAAAATCAAGCAAGAGTTGCAGAGAGAAAGGTAAAGAAGGCGTACCTTCAGGAGCACAAAAACAAAGTCCATCATGATCATTTCCGCTATAACTTCGCGCATCATAGTTAAGTTTACATGCATAACGAGGCGGAGAATTCTAGTAATAAGCTTCGTCAATCATGTTAATATCGATACGAAGAAACCAACTGACCTACTTAACTAGCAGAGACCTGACGACAAATCGATGTCCTTCCATGCTTCCAGTATTTTTCAAGCTCCTCCGACAGCGCGAGGCATTCAGCGGCACCCGAGTCATCCATGTTATTCGCCTTCATATTGGCTTGAACTTGGGAAAAGAAGCCTAAAGCCCAGGACTGACGCCTGCAAAGTTTCCCAGAGACCAGGTGTTAAGCTAGAATCAGTGAAATATATGAAAAAATAGAGTAGCCCTACTGAGGTACTTTCGTCCTATATTTCAATTTCCGTTGAAAAAAAGCGAGCCGCCGAAATAAGTAGAAGAGACGTAGTAAAGACAGCTATACCACGAGTCATCGTCCTGAGTCAGAAAAGCGAGACTGATGTTGTTTGCTCAGTCATAACGGACCAAAGAGTTTAGAGCACTGAGGAGGCACTTGGTGGAATATAAGTGTGGTCCGTGCAGGTGACCCAGGCCGCCAGCCGACAAACTGAGCTCCGCGTAAACGCGTAAACTTTAATTTCCGAAACTGTATTGAGCGGAAACGGGGGTTTCGTAAGACCATTCTCTCACAACTCTCATATGACCGTGCTCCTTGTCAGTCTATGTAGGGATCTTTGAAGGCTGAAACTGTACGTGTTTCCCTCTGCCACGTAGCCGAAAGAGAGAGCAAAGGAAGAGCCGCGTCACAATGCTTGGAGAATTTGAATTTTGCAGGACTCTCTAGTAACTAGGAAGTAAATTCTAACGATTTCCTGGCCACCCAACTTCCAAGTCAGTCAATATTTGCTTACTTCGAACGGAACGCTCCAATGGCACATCTAGGGAATGAATCGTACGTAGCTGGTGAGTTGGAGTTCCGAAGAGGAAGTTCGATCAGCATGGAGCGCTGAAAATGAAATGGAAGGCTGTCAGTTCATGTTTTCTCCTTTCAAAAATCTAACTCAATTACAGACATATATACGTTTCTTCTTTGGACTGTGCAGGTATGTTTTTCGATAATATCAATTGGGTTAATGTCTTGGAAGACAGACACCTTGATTAATAGGGAAAGCGCTAATCTATCAAAGGATAGCACCTGACGAGAACTATGGCTCGCAAGTAACGAAAGGGCAAACGTTCTAGATTACTATTTGCTGCTGCACTTTCACACCTCCAAGACGTTAAGTATAAAAAGGCTATCAAAACCAACTGTAAAGACGGTATTGCAGACTCATCCTTCTTTGCACTGCTATCATCAAAGACTATCATCAAAGAATGAAGACTTTCAACGGTCGATTCACCCAGCTATGCCTTGCTGTTGTACGTACTCAAGTATTTGTTAACTTCATCCCTGATACCCACCTTCGTAGCTCTCTGTCCCGACGTACTTCACCCAGGTAGTGGCAAGCCCGACGTCGACCAATGTCGTTGTCCCATTCACCGCTGTCGGTGATGTCACTGCCATCCAATCAGTCCAAGGAAATGGTGACACCCGCCTTTACTCTCAAAATAGTGCCGGTGACATCGTACAAACTTGCGTCAGTAATGCATTTACCAACGACACCACTCACACCACCTGCGGAGCCGATAGCTTCGATGTGATTGTCCCAGCCAATCAGACATTGCATGGTACACCCATCGCTGCGGTAGATCTTACAGGTCAGGCAGGAACATACGGAGAGGTAAGTTAAAAGCCTGATGGTCAAAGTGAACAACGAGGTCTCACCTTACCCTACCTGTCACAGATTCATCTCTATTTCGTCTCTCCGGACTATGTTCTGAGCGAATATATCTATCAAGCGGGTACTGGCTTCAGAGGAGGTCCATCCTGCACCGACTGTATCACGACTCAAGGGTTCAAAGTGGTAGAAGGAAGTCAGGTCTTGTACGCCATGGGGAGCTCCACTACTTCCCGCAAGCTGAGGGTCGGATTCATCAGTCAAGGAGCTCCTGAAACTATTTCGGAGGCGGTAAATGACGGAACTAACTGGCAGACTGCCGGTCTCCCCAACTAGCTGTACCAATGTAGTAATTCGTATCAAGTAATCTATATCCCTTGAAGTGTGGTGGCATAAATATGGTCCTATGTATCGACGCCATTGGCCTTTTCTGTTATCTCTCATTACTTCTGGATCAAATGTTCTCGTGTATCTAATGGCTCCATTGCTGAACATTATGGATAGTTTGAAGAACCTCACCAAAGAGAAAAATCCACTCTCCAAGTTGGTACACCTCACATGGCCATCGGTCTCCTATTCGTTCACTAGGTTGGTAATCAAATAACCGAAGAAACTTGAAATGCAACCGACAGAAACCCAACGGAAACCTGCAAGGTATATCCCATGAACTATGACTTGTCTAACATAGCTCAGCGAGACAGGAAGAGAAGAGATATACAGTTTGGACAGCTTCCGAGTCCGAGGTGACTTAGACACGGTAAGTACGTGCACCAAAACTCAGATGAAGACAGCATCTAAAAGAAAGATTAATATATATTACACAGAAGCTTGTCGAATCTCCTTACCGCAATATCTAAGAAATATCTGTCCTCCTGGCAAATTTGAGCTTGCAGAACCCTTGTCAACGATGCGTTAGCTTTAATTTGCATTATAAGACTTGAACATAATTGGCTGGAACCTTTCACGTGAGCGTCCGTAATGTGCCACGTAGGCATACACGTCTCGTCTAGGCGCCTGGTGGGCGTCAAAATTTCTTCGTCCTTCGCCTCAATACCCGTCCCTGGCACGGCCGGATTTCATTACAATTAATGCTTGGATGCTGGGCACATCACTCGTTGGTCGTTGTAATGCATGCAGACTCATTAATACATCGATGTAACCTCGCAATATGTCGCACTAGGCTGGGCTTGCGCTATTCCACAGTGAGAAATGGCCTCACATTGACCTCAAAGCTACCAGGTGTGCCAGAAGCCATTGAAAAGGGTCACCAGCTTTCATGTAGCTTCTAGACATATTATGCTTTGAACTTTGGTTACACTGGGTGCAGCATAGTGAGTTGTTCGTAGTTACACATTGAAGCGTGCTGGTCTTGAAGCTTAATCAACCGTCTTCTCTTGATAGATACCTTAAGTTAGTGGTGCTGTCATCATACACTCCTTCATTCGACCGACCCTCACTTTTGACATGTTGACTTCTACGTGCGCTTTTAAGCTTTTAAACTCATCAAATTTGTACAGCCCGGGATACTTTCGGGACAAAAGCACTCGGTCAGAGGAAACCTGCGCTCAAAATCAGCTAAGCGCTTTGTGGACGATTCTCGGCACTTGTTAGTCGGATACGAAGTAGGCCTGGTGACTGAGGATCGTGAGTACATGATATCGTCTGGTGTGTAATTAATGTTTATGAACTGGAACCTGTTCGGAAATCTTCCACCGACCCTCATAGGCATGCTACCGGGTTTACGCCGTATGTATGAGTTAAGTAGTTGGCTATTCAGGTTTCGGCGACATCCTTTCATCTAATGAACACCTTGTGCGGGTGAGGTGGTCTTAAACACATATATGATATAGGTCTCTTTGCCTCTTTTGGTTGCACCTCCACTCTCACCTGAATTCAAAGGACACGACACGGAAACTCAAAATTTTCACCGGACGAGGCGGGAGGAATCAATCACTTGGATTACTCCATCTGAACAAGAGTTATCTCCGTAGTCATAAGTACAAGGTACGGAAACGCCCCACCTTAATCGAACGCGTACAATTACCGTTAGTTAGTCTGATTTCAATTGTGTCACCGCTGATGCTAACTGCACAGGGCTCTCACCGGGATATCCATACTTGCGTCGACGAGCGGGTAGAATATTGAAATCTACTGTATTTGATACACGACGCACGGCTTCGGCTGTGCTATAATATAGATGGGGTACGCGTTCATGCATGTTCAATATGACGCTCGATGCTAATGGTCCATCATTTCTATTATCTATTCTTCATGCTGTTAAGTAGTTTTGAAGTACCGGAGACACAGTCGTAGCGACTCTTTATGCGAGTGGCGCTTACTGGTAAATGCTTTTCATTCCATCTCAGAACCCGAAGGGAACAAGTGGCTGAATGTTTCGCAGGTACTATCATCATTGGTAAGTACCTTGTTGGATCCTGTTCGAACATAGGAGCGGGGCTGTGAAGCTCAGTGCCAGTGCCTTGTAATTAACATGATACACTCGCATGTTTTTCACACCAGAAGTCAGAAGCACGGTACCTCGGAGACAAACGAGGTATATCTCGGAGAGGTGCGCTTCTGAATGTCGATACTATCTCGTGGCGCTTTGCTTCTGACAGCGCCGTCACAGAGCCGCAGAGTGGTTAGGGTTAGGAGTTTTCCGACAGAAGTACTGGTATACATTCTAAATGGCGGAGAGAAAATTCCGTCCCGTCAGTGAAGGTATGGAGAAGCAAGCTTTCATTATGCCAACATGATACAAGTCGCGAGACGATAGCAAAATTCTGCAATTGTAGGGCCGCGAACTTTAACGGGAACGTATGTAAATTCGATCTCCGAAAATTGCAAAACGGCTGATCATCCCTGTCCTGCTTAGGTTTCTTCTCCCTTCATCGTTATTAAACGTGCCTGCCACCCCTGAGAAAAAATGGTATATATTCTCAGCATTTTCTCGTTCCACACACATACACGCGCCATGCCAGTGCATACTGTAACTTTCCGTCTGTGTAAAGTCCCCTTTCTCTTGCTCGATGCTGTTTGTATGCGTATATCGGGTGCACCGCCTAATCCACCCTCGGCCTCAGGGAAGATGTTCATCCCTGATTGGAGGGAGAGATTTCTAAGGAGCTTGGGATGGCCTTCTGTGGCACTACGGGTACGCGGGGCATTACTACTCTTATTCTCTCGTTCTCTTTGGTGGTCGATACGATATGCTAACTCTTGATCTTTGATGAAACCAGGCTATCTCCTGGTCTTCCGAATTTTTGGAGGCGACCGTGATAATCGCATCCTGCAATCCCAATGGACCAATCTCAAGTCTTCTCTTAACCCTCCTGGCACCTGCCGATACCGACTCTCAGACTTCAAATTGTGTAGCCAGAATTCGCATCACCCCGCTCTTCATCCTTGGAACCATGCTCAACTTTCTGGGGACATACCTACGAGTGCGGTGCTATCGTACTCTCGGTCGTTTGTTCACGTTTGAGCTACGCATTCAGGATAAACATCAGCTGATCACCGAGGGTCCGTATAAGTACGTACGACATCCGAGCTACAGTGCGCTCATTCTGACCGTCGTCGGGGCGGCACTTGCTCATGCTTCGGGGTCATGGGTGGTGCAGTGTGGTCTGCTGAAAAGCTCGTTAGGTCAGGCACTCGCAGCGTTCTGGTTGATTGTTGCGATCGCTGTCATTGCTAGCTTGTTACTAAGGATCCCAAGAGAGGATGAAATGCTGAAGAGGAAATTTGAAGATCGGTGGATCAGCTGGGCTGACGAAGTTCCATATCGACTGATCCCGGGAGTGTATTGAGACGTTGAATCGGTTAGCATTCAATTATCCGTGATCCTCAAAGCGCTTATTTAAAGCAAACTCTTTGAATTCAGGTTAACTTAGCGGTGCCTATGGAGAAATCAACCTTCCTAGCAACATCACGGCCTCTTTCCCTTGCCGCTTGTTGTCAAGGTTGTGTCTGGGATTCCTCTCACTAGGTCCATCCTTGTCTGATATCACGATCTTGAGCAAGCGATAGTTTGCATTATGTCCATTCATTCACCTCGAGGTAGTGCTCGTGCGCCAGTAATGGACACGTGCACCAGCGGGCATTTGTCATTTCAGGTTTCGCCAGTTTCTTCCCTCCATATAGACTGTATCGACGATACTAGAACGTCATCCACGTAGACTTCCGCCATAATAACAAACTTGCTCCTACGCGCTACTACCGCGATTGAATTGATACTCACACGTCTGTTGGACTGCAAAGTATCAGTATCGAGCTCAAGCATAACTCGTTCAGTCGGTTTATATGACCGTGGGTCGCCAAACCCACCCACCCCCCTCCAGCTCGCTCCTTATACTTATGGGATGAACGAACGGTTACTAATTTCCGCAAATATTCAAGCACAGCGATCGACTGACCACAACTTTTCCTCTTACTAGGAAAAGGAAAGACGATCCCGGAAGCTTCTGTCGTAAAGTGGATAGATCTGGACATGTTCGGAACTCAATCAAAGGTAGGTTTCAAAATGAATCCAGAAATAGGCCGCTAAACGTACTCATGTGTACCCTTCCTGAGACTTGGACTTAGCTTTCTTCAATTTACACAACGTGTCGAGTCTTGACCTAATTCATGGCTTCGAATTTGGTACATGTCGACTTTCGCCACCCACACCTTCATTGTCATCTGTGGGGCACATGTGCTTTGAGGTACCCATGGTCCATCAAGCAGGGAACGTCTTTCCTGTCGGGGTGTCTGAAATAGCGATGATAATCAATACAGACAAATGGGCGCTTGAAACAATACTAATACTCCCACTAGCAATCCGGATAGTCTTCACAGAAGTGAATGTCGGGAGAGCCGTTGACTTAGTTATCGATGAGATATAGGACAGCCCACACTCAAGGAAGATACTCCTGGCCGAAAAGGCAAGAAATGTAATCTTCTCTAATATCACCTTCAACAAAGCTTTTTCAGACAGGTCATTGGATTAAGGGTTTCATGATGAATTCCACATTGTGAATAGGATGCTGAATGAGCAGAGAATACACCCAAAGCCGAAAGCGCCAGCTGTAGGAGGATCGGAACCATTAGGATTTTTTGTGGGTAATGAGAACGATGGCTGTGAATTCGAAGCAAGCAGCTCGAATGGAAAATCTGACCTATTCCTAGTCACTAAAGCAAGAGCGCTGAAATTCGAGGAAGCTGATCCCGGATCAATCAGTTGATAGCAGCCTTGGAGGCCACAGTTGAGCGCTCGAACCACAGAGGGAAGTTAGAGGGAAGTGGATGTAAGTATGCCGTGACTGCTGATTTGCGTGGCCACGAGTTGCTATTTCAGTGCGTTCAAATTGATATACTTCAAGTTCGCTATGTGCATCTAAACATATCAAGACATCAAAAGCCCAGCTGTAACAACGGCTTGTGGCTGCGGAAACAAACTGAAGTAACATGACTCACGAGAAGCTCATGCTGGTGACGGTGGCGTTGAGACATGAGAATGACCATGTGTCTACCTTCCGAATACGAGCAAGAGTTACTTCGACTTGTATGTCATTCCGAATGTTTTTCCTATTTTCAGCAGCAGCTAAAATGAATGGCGTTCAGGAGGTTTCCAGGTCATATCTATCAATCATGATTAAACATACCTTAACATAACTTCTGTATCATTTTGGGTGCTCTCGGCAAGGGCAAGCCAGGGGCAGGGCTTATTACATCTTGAACTAGCCCCACTGAGATGTTCATCGCATTGCATTACATATGTGTTAGCGGAGGCCAAGAAACAACTTTGCTGGAATTGCGCTGCACGAAAATATAACTAGAGTTACACTATGTAGTACGTATGTACGCATCGATAGGGGTCTAGGTAGGTATACAGTAATCGTAATCGAATCCCTAGTCTACTGAATACGAAGCAATATGAGGAGTGCGGATGCATAAATCTGTCAGTCTATTGCAATGCGTCGATGGTGATGGGAATGAATGAGTCAAAAAGATGGTAAAGTAAGTGATACAGTGACTGATACATAGCAATATGTCCAAGAAAGCAAAACAAGCAAAGCAATACCAAGATAGAATAGAGCGATGATGCGAGAGAATCAAGACCAATAGCAAAAACGAGGTAATATACACAGACATCAACGAAGCAAGAAATACAGGGACCGGGGAGAGTCGGTTGAATATGCCGGCGAATAGAAATAATTAGTGTCCAACAAGAAAGCAGTGCACATAAAGAAGCCGCCGCCGCCACGGTGGCTACAAACTACAAAGGCAAAGAATAAAACGCCGAAGTTCAAACTCGGAAAAGAACAAGATATCCATGGATGGCAATGACGGCCGTAATCCCGAGGCGAAGTCGCTTATGCGATAACGTCCGAGGGTGTGTTTGCCAAGATCTTGGAGAGAAGCGAATTTCGGAAACCTAGGGACGAGAAGAATTTTGAGAAGGTACCTCCTCAAACTCTTACTCATTCCGAATTCTCTTGACCAAATCACCCTCGAATAAAATTTTCCCCTTTTGCTGAAGGGCCACAACAGCTCTGACCACCTCGGCCGTATCGAAATCCTCGTGTTTGTCGACTGGCATTGCCGCGTTAAGATAAGTAAGCAAAGCCGAGATGGACAATTCATCGGAAGGTTCGTAAGTCGTTTGGAAGAGGTAGGAGATTGAGTGTGAGACGAATTGTTTCCTGAATATAGGGAATAGAAATGATTAGTATATGTGCATAGCAAAAGCAACAAAACGAACGAACCGTCCAGCATCAGAGTCCAAATCGGCCAACGCTCTTATAGAGCTACCCCCAGCCCTCCTCGGCATCCCACCAGCAACATTCCCTGCAAATGAGGCCGAGGTATGACTTCCGGAAGGCATTGGTCCGTGCACGTAAGGAGTTCCATGGGGTTGATGGGACCTCGAACTCCGTGGTCTGTACGCGTCATCACGGAAACCGTACTGATGCTGAGGGGGATACCCACGGGGACCGGCGGGTGGGGGTGGTGGGGGTGGTGGATATCCCCCTCGAGATTGAACAGCAACGAGCTGGTGTTGGCGTTGAGAAGGAGGTGGCCCTACACTGGGTCCAGAGTAACGTGTACGGGAGGGATAGCGCGCATTAGCTGAAGCATGTGGATCGCGGTGTCGGGAACTCCGTTGAGGAATGCGTTGATTTGAGGACTAGAACCAAGATAACAAATGTTAGACCTAAACTCAACCGAAATGTGAGGTGTAAGACATACCTCAAGATCACCATCCTCATCCTCTCCATCAACATCCATCTCAACATCATCTTCACCTCGACGCATCTGCTGCTCCCCATCCCCAGCCACACCCTCATCCTCAACCCCATGCACATCGTCAGGATCAGCCTCATTCCCAGAATTCGCAGCACGACTCCTAGAAGACCTCTCCTGCTGCCTTCCTCCCGATCCAAACGAAATTCCCCTCCTACCCTGTTTACCCTCCCTCTGCACATACTCCATCTTCTGAGACTGAGACTGAGCCCTAGAAGACACAGTCATAGAAGAAAAGTTTCCCGTCTGCGAATGCGACCTCGACCGATGCATCGGAGGACTTGGCAACCGTTCATCATCATGATCCTCATCATTCACACCAAACTCCTCGTCTCCCGACCCGATCGAACCTCCACGCTCACGTTCACGTTCGCGCCTATGGGAAATCTGACTGAACCGTGAATATTCGTCCCCGAGATGGTCTTCAGGGAAATCTTCCTCGTCAGAGAGTTCGAGATCGACCATAGACATAACCTGCATACCCGGAGATATACCCAAAGGCGGAAAGTCACCATCAGACATGAGCTCGTCATCATCTTGATCTCTCCCAGGTACATAGTTCCTAGGGTATCGAGGCGATTGGCTCATCGAGGACGGATGGGGGATATATTGCTCATGCTTCGAGGCGGAGAAAGGTCCATGACTTGGGTGTGGTCGATGCGAGGCATGAGACAACGATGGGGAAGGGCCATGTGAAGAAGGGTAATCCTCACGATGGTGCGCATTAGGTGGGATAGAAGAGGGAGGTACACCCCCATGTCCTGGATGTCCATGTCCATGTGCAAGTCCAGCCGCTCTCCTCGCTTTAATCTCAGCTATCTCAACAGCCTTTTGAGCCCGACGTTGACTATAACCAAACGAACACCATCAATACACGAAATAACGTCCGAAAAGCACAAAAGTACTCACTACCTCGCCAAACACTTCCCCCGATGTTGCAACCACGGATACGCACAATAACTCGAATCCTGTCGAAGCTGAACCCACTTCTCACAAAGCCTACAAAACACCCTATTCGCTTCAACCTGCTTGATAAGTTTATCCGCCCTCAACGTAGCTGCACGCTGCTCTGCGTTCCGTCTACGAGACTCATGTGCAGGACCAGGAGGGAATATCCCCGCAGCAGGCGAATAAATAACCTCTCCATGCTGCTGTTGTTCCTGCTGCTGCTGCTGGAGAATTTCAGTAGGCGTCGGTGCATGCTGATGTTGAGGAGGAGGATGACCACCGGGGGGAGACCGAGAATGACGAATCCCATGACCACGAGGAGTAAGACTTTGCTCTTCAGCACTTTTCGATCGACCATTAACATTACCCTCAAGCTCACGTTCACGTTCACGGTCCGAAGCAGAAGCGGCGAGAAGGGGGACGACATCCGGATCTCCATCAGCGTCGATATCAGCATCTGCATCCGCGTCAGCGTCAACATCTGCATCTGCATCCGCATCGGATCCTTCATCGCTGATATCCACTCCACTCGTCCTTGAAGGACCAACAGGTAGAGGTACAGATAAATCCTCATCCATTTCCTGCTTCTTGACCTGAACACCCCCAGATGACGACCTCGAAAGACCTGGTCGTTCACTAGGAGCACCTTCGTGGGGGTTTTCACGAGGGTGGCGGGGTTGTCCCGGCGGGAAGGAGCGTGGGGGTAAATGTTGAGAACGACTCGTAGCTTGAACATGAGCGTGAAATAGAGCGTGTCGATCTCGTTGATCTTGAGCCATTAAAGGAGGTAGAACAGGAGACCCTTGAGATGGCCTATAACGCATATACCCTCCAATCAGCCTCCGAATCAAAAAAAAGAAACAGACACACATCGTATGTGTAGCCCTCTGCAAGGGACTCAAACTCCCCCTTCCAATCGAAGGTCCTACCGATACTCCTCCAAGTCCAACACCAGAAGCTACGATCCCCGCATGCCTCTTCGCACACTCTCCTCTATGCGCGATCCACGTTTGGACAGCCTGAAGGTGATCTTCAGGGTTAATCGGTATCCACTGATCACAAACCGCACAAAGAACCCTCTCAGCATCAAACTTTCGAATATCATGATCCTTCGCAAACAGCGAATTCCGTTCTTCAAGTGCGTAAGTATTCTTGTTAGATCTAGAAACAAAACCTCAGTATAACCATCCCACAAACGGCGGGGTAAAAAAAAATTAAGAAACAACTTACATCTTTTTACTCAAACAACTCTTCCTATGCGCATCCCACGGGATACTACAATACGTAGAATTAGGCCGAAGTCTAATCCACTTATCACAGCTCCCACAAAGAACCTTATACGGTTCAAACTTGGCAACATAGGGATCTTCCCTCAAATACGCAATCCTTTCTTCCTCCGTACGTTTCGCACGCCTCCGTTTCGTCGGAGGATGAAGGGGCGTTTGTGCCAGCGACTCATGCACTAGAGTAGTAAGGGATGTATGCGGTGCATGGGTATGGGGATGGGGATGAGAGAGGGAAGCAGGTGGGGAATGAGGTTGATGAGCATGAGGTTGAAGATGGGGATTAGAACGAGCAGACTGGAGGTGAGCGAGCGAAGTGGCACTGCGAGTCTGTACATGAGGTGGCCTATTATTATACATCGCCATCTCTCTTTGTCGTTCACGTTCCCCAGGGTGTGGGCGGTAAGAGTGCGGAGATGGCGGGTGGCGAGATCGCGTGGAGACAGAGGGCGATGACGACGATGAGGGATATTGACCTTGATGTTGAGGATGTCCTTGGGACGGACCCGGAGGAGTAGAACGAGTAAACGGCGCTTGCGTCGAGACTTCACGATTACCCGTTGGTCCCGGAGATCTACGACCAGTAGCACCTTGACTCTGACCAGTACTATCAACAAAAGAACCACAGTCAGTTCGCAGTTCGTGTTTTAAGATTGAGTAAAAAGTGAAAAAGATGAAGAGATCAATAACCCAAATGAAAAAGCATGGAGAACACGCGAAGCGAAGTAATTAAACAATTATGAGAACAAAATGAAAATCAGAAAGCCGCAATGAAGTCCAGCCTCCCACCCACGGAAACAACGAAACGAAAACCCCCTTCCTCGTCCGCGTGTCGAACAAATTTCCAACAACATGCCCCATGCGGTCCGGTGAAAAAGGATAAATGAAGAGAGTGTGTGTCGAAAGACATAGTATAATGAACATGACATCAAATAACAACATTTCGAGGCATCTCCAGGTGAGAGGGTGATGATTGTGCATCGAAGCGAGAGTCGAAGTGAGACTCCATTCACCGAGTGAAACGGCAGAAGGGGGTCTGGACCGATATGAACCGCGGAAGATCACATGGAGAAGAAACGGCTTCACAAAAAAAAAAAAAGAAAAGAAAATAAAAWAGCGAACTCAACCAAAATCAACAAAAGTCAAGAAGTCAAGGGATGGAGGGGAATTTGAATAAAGACCAAAGAAATCGAGAGCATATAATCGCCACAGAAAACGACGACTTACCACTTCTTCCGATGTAAATTCCACTGGTCCAAAGAAAATACACCAGTCTCTTCGTCACGGAAAGAGACTTGAGAGTTGCAAATCTCACAAACGACATGACCCTTCTCATACTCGCCTTGACCAGGAACGTCTCCGTTCCCGGGCACAGGTCTAGGCGGCGCCGCAGTCGAAGCACTGGCAGACGAGGACGACAAACGAGCATGAGGTTCGACAACAGGGACGGACGACGGCGAGTGAGTACGTGCTGGAGCAATCGAAGGGGAAGACGGTGAATGAGACTGTCGTGAGTGATGGAGGGATTGAGGAGAATGTGTATGCGCATCATGTGGGTCCGGAGAACAATGACGACAGTCACGTCGTCCTTGCTCTTGTTCTTCGGTTCCCTGCTTGTTGGGCTCAACATCACCATCAACTTCGGCATCTGCGTCTGCGTCCGCATCGCCGTCCAAGTCGTCTACGTCCCCGTCTCCATCCTGGTCGACAACGACCACAGTTGTGGACGTTGGGGCGGGCGTACCGACGTCGTTTTCGTCACAGGGTGGAGTCTTGCGTTTGCGTGGGTTTCTGGTGAATTGTAAGCGAAGAATGTAAAGTACAAGGTTTCCACCTACGCCGTCGATGTCAAAGCGGGTGTTTGTGGCGTCGTCGAGCGGCCTTGTGCCTTTACAGGCACACTAGTCGACCTGAAAGAAAATTAAACATAGAGGTATGTTAGGAAAACACAAAAACACTTACACTTCCATGATGACGATGTGTCGTCCCGCCCAAGGCGAGTTGGGTAACAATAACGAGGGATGTGGTAAACGTGCACTGGAAAGGGAATTCGTTGATCGTTGTCGTTGTCGTTGACGACGAGAGCGGGAAGTCGGAGAAAGAAGGAAAGGGTAAGCGGGAGAGGAAAACGGAATAGAGAGATGATATAGTCAAGGTTCATATAGAAAATGAATTATGTGAGCCGAGAGGGTGACAGAGATCACCGTATGGCAATCTAAAGCTGGCTGTGTTGAGTCATGTCGTGAGCTTGATTTTATGAACTTTCTGTCACTCTATTTTTTTTTTCGTCCGTTTTCTGGACCCGAACAAGCCAAAATACAAAGAAAAAAGAAAAAAAAGAAACGATGGCGGAGTTTCTCGGAACACATAAATGTAATCTAGCAACTTTGGCATTAGAAGAACGAGTTCATCTTTAAACGCCGTCCGTCGAAAATGAGTTGACACTACCTTGTTGTTGAATCCCAGGATTCCATCTAAGAGTCAGCTAAGTAGTTAGCTATGTACATAACGGCTCACCGATTTGAGCATCCAAGGAAGACGCGATCTTTCCCCTTCCGACATCAGTTGCGTAGAACCCTCAGTCGTCCTCGAGTCGGTGATAGGTCGTCAGCGCTAGTTTCACGATGAATACGGAGCAGAGAAAAAGAGTCGAGAAAAAAACAAGTAACGTCGGATAAACGCGTGGACACGTGGCAGGTAGATATCCGAAATCACGTGGCACTTTCTCTCCTACATTCTTCCTCTCGACATATGTACTCCTCCGTACGATCCGTAATTCAATGCATTCCCGGAATCTTCCCTCCTTTCTGTCAAACGACGACATAACATTAAACATAAAGGATCTCTCTCTCAAAAGACTCACACGTTGCCCATGATCCCCCTAGAGCCACTACACGCATCCACCATACTTTTAGCTCTCCCAACGACTCTAATGGTATGCTCCGATACATACATACATATGTATGTATGTAGGTATGTTGCTGTGTCCTTGTTATTGAAAAATTATGCTCTGCCTACGCATGCGCATGCAATGGCGGTGGTGTTGTTACCGTGTAACCCTGAAATCATCATTTCTGATTCATGAACGAACCTCAAGGTTAGTTGGTTGGTTGGCTTATGGCTGGCGGCTGGCGTTAACGTTGCCTCATATACATATACACGCTACTTCGCTAGGACTCGGACTCGACACCCCCGGAATGTTCACGTTCCCGTCAAACATAACATGTCATTACAATTTCCGACATATACGCCGTACCCTCAAACGGTGACAGCACTCTAACATACCACCCCCATGTTTTTTTCTCCCCCTCGCATGACCTTTCTAATTCCGTCCTAGTTCAAGTCAACGCAGCAACTCTGACAGTATCTGTGAGCGAAACGGACAGGCGGAAAAACATAATGGGCGACAGTTGGACTATGTACATACCCACAGGGTCACGCCGGTAAGAAACATCTCTCACGCTCTCCCTCTTCATATGTCTTCCGATTTCCGTGTTTGTTTTGTCATTTCAAGTAGGCCACCCTGCCTCCATGCCATGACATGTCGTGTCATCCCATAATGAATGATGATACTATGTATATCATCATCATAGCCCCTTTCCTACTTCTTACTGCATCTCGCAAGTGACCCTGCAAAGCTCTACTACAAAAGCTATTGATTCATGTTGGTGGCGAACTTCGTGATAACATATATTATCATACATGCGGTATGTTATACACTCCATCGAAGCACCTAGACTTTCGAGCTTTCGACATTCCAGATATCTGATACACAAGTACGTAGTACATATTAATAGTCTTCCATCTCCAATTCAAACACTCACTGATTTCTGATATGAGATTCAATGTCAAGATATGATACAATACAATACGATATGAATGATTGTCGTCATCGACACGACTCACGCATGGAAGAGGGTCACTGACGACTTTGACGAGGGTCTACGTTATACATGCACCACCATGGTTTACCGTGACCTTAACGTTATATATGATCCTAAACCTATCTCATCGATTCCATTGTTATTTATTGTGCCGCTCAGGATTGACGACAACGGCGGGAGTTACTTACTATGTATTGATGCAACACAACGCAACGTTACACGACAACGAGGAACCCGACTCGACTCGATTCTACGGCGTCAATCGACGACTCGGACTGGACTCGTCACTGCTCGTCACTCAACCTCAACCTCATACTTAACCTCATACTCAAATTCAAATTCAAACCTATTTCCTTCTATGTAGGCTATGTTGCTATGATGCATGCATGTATGTATGTCCCCGCTTTATCGATGCGATGCTATACGATGCAATTTCAAGTCCGACATAACTTGAAGGATGTAGTCATAGCCACGCGAAAATCTCTCGAGTCTTCGAATTCGTAAGCTTTGCTTTAACCTCCTCCATCAACACTGTTGCTCGAGTCATTCCAGACACAACCCCTGCCTATGTACCTTCCCTTCCCTTGTTCTACTCTATGCATGCGCCGTGCATATACATAGCTCGCTGCACAGGTCAAGAGTTCCCGACTTCCGTGTCAGTGCTTCATCAGCGTCAGTATGACGGTTGACCCAGACCGACCCCGTTCCCATCGCGGTGTCTCTGGAGTGTGTGGGCACCAACACTCAAAAAAAAAGAAAAGAAAAAACAAGAAACTGAGGGAGAAAATTGAAACTGAAAGGTACAGACCGACCCCGTTCCCAACCCGTTCCCATCGCGGTATCTCTGGAGTCTGTGAGCAACACTCAAAAAAAAAAAGGAAAAAGGAGAAATACAAGAGACTAAGGGTGAAATTCTGAAAATTGAAGCTGAAAGGTAGATTGTATGCACACGACATGCCTTATATCGTCGGGCATCTCGGAGGGGGGTTCCGGCATTGACCGACCCTCAACTAGGCGGCATATTAAGTAAGCAGTCACCGGTCCGGTTATCCGGGTACCAGTAACCGAGAGGCTGCCTTCGTGCCGAGGGGCGGCAGGGGGCGGCTCACAGGCAAAAAAAAAATTTGAAGAAAAGATCTTGCGCGTGCTTTTAAATTTGTACCTTCCACCATACCATACCACCTTTCTACCTCTGCATCTGTTGCTGCTCTATCATCGGATGGATGTGGCAATCAGGACAGACGGAATTATACTTAAAATAAATCTCTGGGTCGTCATTTCTTCTGGGTGATTTAACACTCCGCAGAGGTCCAGCACTCAGGACTCGGGAGTCGATGGCAATGTTGATGCGAACTACATGAACTAACGGAATTGTTGATGGATGAGTACCAGGAAATTTCTCGTTCTACTAACAGTAAGTACGACTCACTAACCAACTCGGACTATCAATAAGTAATACTTAACCCAGTCTTCGATTGGTGCCGCGTCGACCTGCCCCAGGAGCGGCGTTTCTGTCTAGGGACCGTGCCGTAATACACTTCCTTCCTTCCTTCCTTCCTTCAGTCTTATTCAGATATCTTCCACGGCATGACGACCAGACTCCGACTCCGTTTCCAATTTCCTTGGAGTTCTGTAATCTTTTATCCCTATACCATCACCCCCCATTCCACTTCAAAGTTCAGGCTGTATGTCAAAAACACAAGGTTGCCTCGCGCTTCGCTGTGCCTCTGTGTCGGCGTCGCTATGTGACGACAGTAAGTAATGGTAATGTACACCTCCGCTTCCCAACCTACCGGAGATCGAATAGAGCCTGAGGCTAAGTTAGTTTGTTAGTTTGTGTTTCCCGTTTCCGTGTCTCACTTCCTGTTTCTAGGTTCAAGTTTTTCATTCTTGCAATTGAATTGGATTGGTTGGATTTGGATTGGATAGAGGACGATGCTAGAGGCTCAGGACTCGACATGGTGCTGCGTTTTCGTATATAAAGATTCGTGCACATTTGTTCACTACTTACCATGAACTGGGTTTGAACTCACCCAGAACCCGGAGGTCAGAATCCCGAACCTGGCAGACTCCGTGACTTCATCACTCGGATACAGGCACAGGGACGTCCCACCGACATATACGGAAGTTGTTCCAAATCTCCAAGTGTCAGTGAGCCGAATTGTCTCTACGTTTCACGTTTCAGAAAAACATGAGTCATTTACTTACCTTTACATTAGACTCTACAATGTGGTTCATTGTTTATTCGTTACTTGTCGTGTCGTATTTTCATCCCTCCCTCCTCGACTCGGGCACACGACATCCCTCGCCCCTCGGGATCATCGGAACATATTAGTATATCATAGCACATGGCCAGGCTGAAAGACGTCGTTCTCGTTCCTGCCACTGCCAGGTTCGGTTCAACAGAAAGTTAAACGGTTTGATATTGATGAACACGTTCTGGTTTGTTTTTAGGCCTCATATCTAAAAGACGCCAGGAATCAGTAGCTAGGGATGGCCGGGGTTAGGAGGATATAGACATGTATGCGTACCGTAGCATAGCCGAGGAGCATCTTGCTGGCAGCGACCACCAACTCCGGGCCAATCCGCTACTGCCCTTGCCAAGCACACCAGTCTTGGTTCGCCACGCTATACTTACCTTGGAGCGCTTAAGGACGGTTAGCGTATACTACTTAAGGACCCTCCAGGTAAGTAAGTTTTCGCAGGCGTTTGTAGTTATTCGGCTTCTAAGACCTCTCAATAGTCGATTTAAACTTACGTTTTCCGAGGAGGATAATCAACAATTCGATTTCTGATGTGGAGAATATCGGGGGGGGACATATAACCATCGCCGTTGTATGGAAAAACTATCTCTACGATGGTACTTGGGACCACTTAGACGACCAGGCAAGTATCGGCATCACCGTGACACTCTCAGGACTAATCCAAGCTCTTTTGGACCCAAGCCGGTCAATATACCTACCTACCTACCTACCTATACATATACAGTCGGGCCTGAACTAGGTTAGGTATGTAAGCAATCTACATACACAGCATGTCAACATCGCATCATCCCCTAAGCCATCCCCACGCCGGGATTCTTCGGCTCGTCGCTCAGGCATCCTTTCTTCAAACCTGAAACGAGCCTTTGAACGTTCTACAAAACATGAAAATGAAAAGACAATTCCCCTCCCTCACTCACTCATTCACGCAGGCTTACTTGTGGTATTTAGCTCACCGAGTCAGGGCTGGTTCAATGGCATATAAATGAATGAATGGTATGGTATTCAGTGGCGTATCTTGAGTAATGAGGTGAGTTAATCTCCGCTCAGGCTGGTAAGTAAGTAAATTAATAAATCAACTTTGGTAGTTTGGTCACGGTTGGACACAGGTTCAATCCATGAATCCGTGAATCCATGGCCAAATGTTACCTTGATCCCACCCACCCCTACCCTCTATTTTACGTTCATGGTTCTACTCTATGAACAATTGAACAATCGTATGACTTTACCCTCTGCGCTGAGCTACTGTACTTACCACTGGTACTTTACCTATTGCTCGTCGAGCATGAAGGTCTCATTTCTATAATTGCAGCCCTTGCAGCGTGCTTCGGCCTCGCTTCTCATTTCGGGACTCGAATGCTGGTCATCCACCAACCGAAAACTGAAAACCGAAAACTTTAGACAACTGATCTAACTCCTGAGTCATAAAAAGGTAAATCGATTGACCTGATGTACCCATCTTACACGTGTCTTTCTGATGACTCGGAACCTGATATACATACTATGTAATCGGACATTAACGCTAGAGAACAGAAATCGAAACGAGAGAAGAGAAAGATTTAAGAAACACCGAATACGAATATGTACTTACTAAAGCTGAGTATTTCTTACTTATGTAGCACCCTAAGTACAAAGTACAGGCTTATATGAGCGCCGCCGCTATACATAGTAAGAACTCGTACTTGTACATTCCTAACCTTCTGATCTAAAATCTCCGCTTCTCTTCTCCTCGGATTCGAAGCATGGGGAGCATCATGGGCCGCTAGCAGCATACACAGCATAGCATCATTCGTACTTACGCACCCGTTGACAAACCGCACCCACCCACGATGATCATCCCATCTGGCATCCTGGGATTCTTCGAACAATCCTAGCAGGTTTATGCCAATGGATATCAACTATGGACTGTAAAAGGGTACCGGGTACCTATAAGTATCACCCTCGAGGAGTAGAAATGATACTGTCAGTACACGATACACAATACACCCCATTAAAAGACTCGGATTCGAACCATGGCACGCGCTCACCGAAGCTAGGGTGGGTACTTCCGGGATACGTCGAACTCACGGTAAGGTAAGGTAAGGTAAGTACTTCGAAGACTCGGGACTCAGATAGTAATTATAATCCGGGGACTTAACTGTAAAATAGGTAAGGTATCTAAGTAAGTAGACTTCTTGGATTAGATTAGGTTACTGTACTTTTGTCTTCAATTGCAAGCAAGATAGGGTGGTTAGGGTGGTAATTGACGGACTTGGATGAGGGTGAGGATTTGATGAAAACGTGAGGACGTTGAGCCAGGTGTTGTGTCGTCATGTGTTGTGATGTGCGGTATACCTCGAATAGAATATTTCGACAGAGATAGACGTCGATAAGGATTGAAACATTCGAGAAGTACATACATCCATAATTCTACGTTCAGCCCATCACCCCGCCTGCCGTCCTCCATCCATCATATCAAGGTATATCACCACCTCCCTTTAGGTGATTGATCATAATCTGTTAAGATATCATCTCTTATTCTCTCTTTTCCTGTTTCCCCTCGTCATTCCCGTTATCTGTTTCATTGTTTGGATGTAAAACCCCAGTTGAAACCAAGACACAAATGACGACTCGGAGTCACGACACATACAGAGTGGAGATTGTATCGCTCATGCACCTATGGTCTTCCGAAAATCACAAGCAATAGGTTCCATTTGATGTCAACATGTCGTTCAACTACAGCTATTCTACAGCGCTAGTCAATCTTACATTGAAAATTCTATGACAGAGAAGGATTATTCTCTGCAAAGTATTCGTGGTTGTCAGCGTTTTCAATAGCCTTCGAGGGATCGCTCGTCGCAAGAGACTGTGCGTTGGACTGGCCGTAAACATAATCTTGAGTGCCAGCAATCTCATTGAAATGAGAAGACTCATGAACGAGAGTACCGGCCTATGTACATCAGTCTAGTTAGAAACTACCGGGCCGACGACTTAGAATACACTTTGGCGAGCACTTACCCTGGAGTCCGTACCGGTGTTGGAGGCTTTCCAAAACATAGGGCAGAGATAGATCGTTCCGAAACTAAGTAGAAGAATGCATTCCGTCAGTATCGGTATAAATTGTACCAAAGTTACACACTCGTTAGGGTAGACATAAGCAAACGTGTTATTTTCATTGCAAGTGCTGCAGTCATAAGTGTAATTCCCGAATGGGTAGCTCACTATATTGCTGAAGTGGGATTGAATGGTGGAGTGGTCGGAGGAAGAGTATGTTCCGAACCAAGTGGTGAAACGAGCGGTGGAAGAAGTATGATTTTTAAGATATCTGTATATATTCACGATTAATCCGTTGAAGTTAGAATTTGTGATGAGAATTTCACTTACGAGAGCGCATTCGCAGCGTACACATTAGCGGAGCTTGCGGCGGTGCTAACCTGGGACTCCTCGGTAGAGGTGCAGCCATTGTATCCAATTCTCTTCTTCAAGGAAGAGCGCCTGGAAACAGAAAGTTGACCGCTGAGCTTAGCAGAGTGAGCAGTCTCGTGATTGGCGTAGATATCGACGACTGCCTGAGTGGCAGGGTCGACGTAACGGAAGAGGTTAGAAGCGCGAATACCATAAGTGCCTTCACCGGAGGAAGTGAAGTTGTATGCAGCAGACACTAGTACGATAAGCGCATCATTACCCAAACGTCGTTGAGTCTGGAACTGAAAGAAGCTCACGCACGATCATGCTCAACATCAACAGATTGCCCCGGTCCGAGGACGGTGAAAGAACCAGTGTCGTTCTGTTGAACGACATAGGAGGGAACGTACTTAACCCTCCTGCCGATGAAGGAAGAAGAAACACCCGAGGCATCGCTGATGATGAATGTCTCAGTCGGGAATGACGACAAGGCCCCACAAGGATCGTTCAAAAGCTTCAAAGTCTCGTCTCCAGTGTTGGTCAAAGTTGTCGTAACCTTGAGATTCGGGACACCATTCACGGCGTCGGGACCTGGCAAGAAGAAAACATCCCTTCAGAGTGAGGCTAGGAGAACCTGCAGCACAGGTTGCAGATAGGCAGATTGCGGCCAACGCAGCACGGATTGAAGCAGAGAACATATCTAAAGTCTTTGAGGAGCGTTGAGAACTCTGGAGGTTTGACGACCGGGAGAGTGAAGAACATTCATTCCATCCCAACCGTTTTTATGGACCTCCCAGTCTTGAACCCTGCGTAGAAGCCTGTTAAGTACCTCCTCGTGTCGTCTTTCTATACGCGTATAACGTCCACAAATTAGCCTAGAAGACTGAAAAACTTGTGGGACAACGTACCGGGGACAAATACCTTCGTAATTGGATGAGGACTTGATGGGGACGTGAGGACGTTAATCCGGGTGTTGTGAGGTGATATGCGGACCTCGAACGAAAATATTTCAACAGAAATAGACCAGAGATAGACGTCGATAAGAATTGAAACATTCGAGAGTAAGAATAAGTCCATCCATCCATCCATCCATCCATCCTTACTCCTCCTCCTCCTTCACCACCCTTACACCACCACCACCCGCACCCACATCCGCACCCACACCCTCACCTCCCTTACCCCCACACCCGCACCACCACCCTCCCCTCCTCTATTCCCCCACACCACCACCACCAACCCTAACAAGCTTAAAAAACGGCTGATCATACCCAGGCGGTGGTCCTTCGCTCCTACTCCTAATCACAGAACCTGATCGACTCGGAGTCGGTGCACCCACCGTGTGCGCGTTCCCGTGTCCGTGTCCAGGAGGTCTGGGTCGGTCCGAAGGGGAGGCGGGGGTAGAGGGGGAGGTGGGGGTAGGCATGGCCGGAGAAGGCGAAATAAAGGTAGATGTGAAAAGAGAGGTGGAGGTATAACCCTCCCCCGAATCAACACCACCACCGGCTTCAAGTTTATACCTCTTCGACTCGTACTCGGGCTCGATAATATTCGGCGTATTCGTTCCTCGATTCCCTCCCACACTAAGATTCGGACTAAGACTCGGACTTGAGCTTGACGGAGGTACCGGAAACGGGAACGAGAGGATCCCCCCATTCGTCTTCCGACGTATCCTAACCCTCCGTACACAAAAAACCACGCACACGCACACGAACAAACTAACTCCGATGAAGCCGAGCGTATAGCCTATTATATGTCGTGTTGTCGTTGATTTTGTAGACGCCGATGTCGATGTCGATGTGGGTGAGGCGGGTGTGGGGGAACTGTTAGAAATATCGTAGATAAGGAAAGGGAAGGGAAGGGGAGGGAGGGGAAGGAAAGGATGAGTAAACACTGGTATCAGAGTTTGATAACCGTACAAACTCACCTCGTCGCCTCCGAGTTCCCGGTCGAGCTTTCCGTCTCCGTCGTAGTGGGGGTAGTAGTGGGGGTAGTAGTGAGGGTATCCGTCGAAGAGGAACCCGAACTTGAAGGTACAGTGAAACTCGTTCCTAAGAACCTTTGAGTATCTATTAGCACGGTATACAAGGGTGAAAGAAAGAACTCGGACTCACATCGTCGAAGCAGGTAAGATAGTATCCGTACCGTTTGCTTCTTGTTGCGACAAAACACTAAAAGTCGGACTCGCATAAAAAGTACTCGTCGTAGGATCACTTTCAACAGCCAAAATCTCGAAAATCCCCTCATCCTCAATAACCCCCTCAACAACCCCACTCACCTCCCCACCCACACCCGCACCCCCATCAAATGGCCCTCCACCGTAGAACTCCCCATCAGACTGATTCAACCTCTTCCTCTCCAAGAAAAACCCCGCTGCGCCGGGATCCCCAGAGTCGCGGTACCATATTATCTCTAATGTCGTGTTGGATATAGGTTGTGTTGGGAGGGCTAGGGAGAAGGCTGTTACGGACACGGTCACGGCGGGGTGGATGATGATGAGGACGAGGACGAGGTTGTTTGGGATTGAGATCGTGAGGAGGAAAAGGAAAAGGGAAGTGAGAGAGGTGAGTAAGGGCATGTTTGGATGGGAGGGAGAGGAACAAACGAACGAACGGGTAGTCAAATACATGGTCGAAGGGTATGATATCTGCTATACCCGCCTCGTATCAGTTGTTTGACAGGGACATGTTCAGACCACTCACAATTGAATAACTGAATAGAGCGCTTTCGATATCAGCCACAAGATTGAATAGCACGAGAGAGGATGGGAGTAGTCTGAGAGTCTGGACTCCCACGCCACCATCGGTACGAAAACCAAAAAGGAGATTGGATATTCTTGCATGCTCCCTGCAAGGCTCGAACTTGCGACCTCGAGATTATCAGATTTCAATCTGGCATTCCATATGAGACTCGCGCTCTACCGACTGAGCTAAGGAAGCTGACAATAATCTGCCACTCCACTGTATTACAAGTCATCCCGGGACACATAAAGAACCCTAAAACGATAACCCCGGATCACACCCAAAAAAGGAAAGTAAGTAATCCTAGCTTGAGCATCGATTCGTTCCTGATACACACATACACAAACACCGATTCTTTCCCTCCTCCACACAAAAAGAAGCTCCTAGCTTGAAAATTGAAACGTTTGGGTTGATACTCCTCGGAGTGTACATCTCCGGAGCTACATACGTACACACTGATCGAGGAAATCTGTAGATCGGAGACGTGTGCGTGGACTCTGGAGACTGGGATGACGGACTCGGCTCCTGACCCGAGGGCCGACGTTGGGTTGGCAGATTATCCATAAGTGGTATTACCGCGAATAAATCGGGAGGGTCTCTAAAAGTTTTCACGATTCGAGTGTTCTGGTTTTCTAGACAGGATTCTTCCAAACCACAGCGTAAATTACCTTCCACGTTTGCTTGACTCCACTATGTACGAAGTATCATACATTTAGACCCCAAAGCGGATCATTTCTTCCATTCGTTACTTAGTACTGTAAATGGAAGATGTAAGACTAGGACGGACGAATCGAATCGGACGACATGCCAGTGGACGCCAGTGGAGATAACCAAGTCAAGAAAAGAAATAGAAACAGAAACAGAACAATAACAGGGGGAGTCACCTTCGAACTCCATACCTCGATAGTGATGCGGTGCATGATATGAGCTTCGAATACGGATTTGGGTTTGATACTCCCAAATATATTCAACGTCGAAACGTTTCGACGTTGGGCTGTTGAGTCGTTGACTAAGTATGTAAGTAAGGCTGTAAGAGCGGGACAGACAAACTGGGTAAGTAGATACTTTAATTTACTACATAACCCCTTGGGACGCCTTGGGTGCACCGGGATTTTCCATACCTTATGAATCTACGAACCAAGAAACCCAAGAAAATGGACGATACACGTTACACCGCAGGTCTTAGGATTTCGTTTCCTTATTGGAGTCAGAGACGAAGGGAAGACGAAGGAGGAGGGGAGAGGAATATTATTTAGATTATTTATTATTTTATTTTCGCAGAGGGGAAAATTCTCTAAGCCCTAATTCGAAAGAAATCTACGTCGGTAATTTGTACCATTGGGGGCTCAGCTGGGGGATATAAGTAGTGCTCAATATTCTTTCTTTATGTCGGGAAGGAGGACGACTCAGAGGAGGGGTCTCGTGAGTCGTTGAGTCGTACCAGCACCACCGCCCTCGATGTCGAGCTCGAGTGGAATACAGAAATTGTCCAGCCAAACTCCTAGAATCACAATAATTACAATAATTATTTTATTATTTATTATCCATATTATTCTCGAACCCCAGCAGAACCCCTCCTTCCCTTTCCATCCCTTCCCATCGTTTCATTGTCTTGTCAAATAACCTTTTCGATATGTCCCTAGCCTTCCTACTAGATCACTAGATCCAGATTGGCCACGTCGTCGAAACGTCGAAACGTCGAACCGTCGAACCGTCCCGCGGGACTCTGTTTCGGGTTCTGATGAGTAATACTAAGATCTAAGACCTCACCGAAGCGAATAATAATATAATTTATAAAGTACTTATTCGTGGGGAGTGGGGAGTGGGGAGTGGGTCGTAGCGAGTGGGTGGTGAATGGTGGATGGTAGATGGTGGATGTTCTCTCCATGATTTCTGATTGTTACAGTTACAACAGGAAGGAAGGGAGGAAGGAAGGAAGGAAGTAAGTAGCTTGATCAGTAAAGTTTGTTCCATTAGATCCTAACGAGGCCTAACGATCTATGTACATATATACCACTGGGCCATGCAGTAATGAATCTAAGTAGCAATGCTATGCCATGATCTTAATCACAATCATGATACATACAAAATTATAATCGGACCACGAACGATTATGAGCATGATGCGAGGGATGAAAGAGGGATGAAAAAGAAAAAGAAAAGAAAAGAAGCTTCCGAAACGCGAAATTCGAAACTCGACTCGGAAATTTCCCCTCGCTCACTGACTCACTCATAATCCACGAGTACTGAGTAGATCGTACGACAGAAAAACCTCAGGCGTCAGGCTGTCAAAATGAATTACTTGAGACATCTTACATATTAAATATTTTCGCAGAGGGGGAAATTCTTTGGGAGCCTAGCTGGGGGATATATCTAGTGCTCAATATTCTTTCTTTATGTCGGGGAGGAGGACGACTCAGAGGAGGGACAAGCCGCCCCGGTTCTCTCGAGTCGTTAGAGAGCCCCAGCACCACCGCCCTCAATGTCGAGAAATCGTTCAGTCAAAGACATGCTGCCAGTATGTAGAACCAGAACCAAAATAAGTAATTATTATTATTATTCGAATTATTTATTTTCATCGTTATTTTCTCGAAACCCAGCAGAACCCCTCCCTCATTGTCCATTGTCCAATGTCAAATAACCTTTCCGATATGTCCCTAGGCTTCCTACTAGATCCAGATTGGCCACGTCGACACGTCGAACCGCACCGCGGGACTCTGTTTCGGGTTTGGATGAGTAATTAAGACCTCACCGAAGCGAACAATACAGTACGAGTGGCAAGTGGATGGTGGATACTCTGACTATTCTGATTGTCCCAGTAAGTAGCCTGATCAGTAAAGTATGTAGTACCATACGCTAAGATCTTAAAGATCTACATACCACTTCGCCATGCAGCAATGTAGCAATGCTATGCTATGCCATGATTATAATCATAATCAAGCCATGATGCATGAACATGATGCAAGGGATGAAATTTAAAGAGGGATGAAAAAGAAAAAGAAAAGAAGCTTCCGACTCGGAAACGCGAAACTCGACTCGGAAACTTCTCCTCACTGAGTACACTGAGTAGATCGTAGGACAGAAAAAACCTGTCAAGAGAAATGAATTACTCTAGAGTTACATCTTACATATTACTCCCCGATTCCCCCTGGAACTAGCGGGTCTCTGTATATATGTATATGTATATGTATATCTATGTCCATACTACATACGCATGCGTATACGGCAGCACTAATACTGGTTTTTGTCGAAGATAAGCGTCAGACATGAGTGCTGAGTCAAGACTCAAGAGCTCCACTCTCCACCCGATCCTAACGAGGACGAAGGAAGTTCCGTAGGCTTAGCAGTCTAGTCTACTCTGGTAGGTAATCCACATGTTTGTCCTGTCTGTTTGTCTAAGGTCTTATCACCTAGGAATAAGAATAAGAATGGGAATAGGAATAGGAATAGGAATGGGACACCCCCGCTCCAAGTTCAGACTTCCCGGGAACGGAATGAATGCTATGTAGCACTCACTCACTCACTGGCCGTGGCATGTGGGTGGCGGGAGTCCGCGAGTCTATGTATGTACTTCGGTACTTCGGTGTTGCTTCGGTACTTCGTGGTTAGTCAAGATAAAAAGACTAGAAGGTCGTGTGTGTCAACGCCATGGATTAAGTATGTATTATGTATGATATAGATATGAATGAATGGATGAAATGTGAGAGGATAAACGACTAATACCCGCTCCCGCTCCTGCTCCCTCACGCTTTTTAAGTCTGAATAAAGTGAATAAAGTAACAGAATAGAACAGAAGAATGGTCATGGTCACGCCGCACGGTGCCTACTATCAATGAAAAGAAACGATGAAAAGAAAGAGAGGTTCGAGGTTTTTAACTCGTGGGCCCGAGCTCCGCAATGGAAGTCTTATAATCACATATGAAACCATCCGAGTCAACGTGTTCGTGTTCGTAGAATAACTCGTACACTATGTAGTCGACCAAACCCGAGGGTCACATTACCAAGGGATCATCGACATCGACATCGGCGGGATATCCTATATCCTTCCCCGAATCGTGTTCGCCGTGTCAAGAAAATAAAACGAAGACGTATAGGCTAGGCATGTCAAAGTAAATGATCATGACACCGTCACACTTAACCACACTGATTCGATTCGATTCGCGAGCGATTCGAATCTGACTGATACGAATGGAGAATGGAGATTCAGACGCTCCTTTCCTCCCTTCCCTTCTTTTATCTTTGTTACATTTCCATCTTTGTTGCATTCTTGATCTCGAGTCGGTCCGATTTGATCCCAAACGCACGCACGCACGAGTTCGGAGTATCACCACAATGCACGAGTAACCTATCTATCTGATCTTATGAGTAATACGAGTAATACTAACAGAAGACCTAAGAGACATTTCCTTCGGTTTTCGTTTTTTGTTTTTCCCTTCTTCCATCTTTGTTGCATCTTGATCTCCAACAAGCTGCGCAAGTCCGCCCTGGAGTCTGATTTGATCCTAAATGCACGATGCACGCACGAGTATGAGGGGTTCTGGTTATGAGTAATGCTACTAACAGAAGATCGAAGAGATGTTTCGGTTTCGTTCCTGTCGGTTCAGGTTTGGGTTTGTTCTTTTCGCCTTCGAAAAAGTGGGGATTCGGATTCCCCGATGTGGTTCCTCATACGGACATCTCCTCACGGTTCGTTCTCCGCCTAGACTGGAAATCTAAGTCCGAGTCTTCCCGCGAGAGCCTGAGCCTGAGGAGGACGGTGATGACACCTTCCCCTCCCCTCCCCTCCCCCTCGCCCCGCCGTTGGTCGCTAGGAGCGCTCATTTTTCGCCTGAGACTGTCGTGGTGGGCGTCGCCAAACGATGTACGGTCAACTGTCCATCGACGTGTAGGATGACAACCGGGATATTCGACGCCGCTCGTCGCTTGGTCGAGGTACTACGAAGTAGTAGTCAGTGTCACAGTGCAGTGCAGGAGGTAAGTATTCGTTAATTTTCCTTGGGCACCCGCAATTACTCCAGCTGCGTGGGGTGTTCATTGCCTCCTGGCAGGAAATGTATAAAGAGGAGGGTGCGGGTGCTGAGATAGTGGGAAACAATGATAGCTTCTTGCAACAAATGATGTCGATGAAGGGATCCTATTCATTGGTGGCAAAATACATGCATGATGTACTATTGATGTATGACTCGACACCAATATGGGTTGAACCAGAATTTCGAAGATGAGAGAAGTGGGCAGTAGGTAAATAGAGACATATAGAGTACGAATCCTGTATCTGGAATGGCCACACATTGGGGTTAGGATCTACGACGGAGGCGTGTGTCAGCAATGACATATGTAAGCTGTGAGCTCGTCCTTGCACTGGTGTGGGGTCCCGGGAACGATGATGTATGTAACTGCTGTACATCGGGATACTTCCCGGAAGCCGGCGTTTCAGCACTTGGACCCGAGCCGGTCAATATACCTACCTACCTACCTACCTTGGACTCGCATATTCATATTCACGCACCCACTTCTACGCTAGCTTCCTTCTTCATATAATCAACTCACTCATACGAACCCTACCATCCGTGTCCCGTGTCATCCCCGTCTTCGTCCCCGTCCCCCCTCTGCTCACCGTCTCTGCCTTCGGATGTTCTTCGTCCTTTTGTTCCTCGTGGCCCTCGGCACCTCCTGAGCGCTGCACCTGCGAAGCTGCTGGGTATCCTCTATATCTGCTACCGGCAGGGATATAGGGTCAGCGCTTCAGCGTTCAGCGGCCCTCAGTTCGTCTCGTAGTCATGAATGTCGAATATATGCTGTGTAGAATGTCGAGCAGCTATAATAAATACGTATACAATAAATGGGTACCTCCCCTCTTCAACACAACTTCACAACCGCACCTCACATCCTCGTACAAAGCCCACTAATCTTCATCCTTTCAGGATTCTCTTCATCCGGACGACAAACGAAAGTAAACTTTTCCTCCCAATCCGGATACCGAAAACATCCCCTATTCCAACCATATACAAAGAACTTAACTTCCGTCAGGCAAGATGTTTCTGGATAGAAATACGTAGCGAGTTGGTCTGCATAATCACTCAACATTCGATCCCTGAGAGCTTCCGAGTCGTTGATTATATGACCGTACGTGGTTTCCAAGTAAGGCGAGTAGGTGTATATCTCGAGCGATTGAAGTTTGGGGAGTTTGTCGGAAATGAAACCGAGTACGTATGGCTATAAGTAACAAAAACCTTTTGAGTAAACCCTTGACATTGAAAAAAAAAAGAGAGGAAGAGACGGTGAGACGTACTAAAGCATTAGTGTAGGTAAGGTGGAGGTCAAATCCAAAAAACGTTAACTCAGGACATGCATCAACGACAAGCGCCATCGCCTGAACTGATAAACCAGGACGACCCACCCATCCTTCAAGTTCCTCCAAATGATCTTCAACCCCAAAAAGAGTCAAACGCCGAATCGTACTAGACATCTTCCTCAACGCTCTTACCAATCCATCATCTTCCAAGATACGAAGACAACGATTAGGTAGTTCAACGTCTAGTCGAGTGAGCGGTCGATTACCGCTTAGACATATAGCGATACAGTCGTCCATTGATCCCGCGAACGATCTCAGATTCGGGACTAGGTCCTGACAGTTCCAAGGAAAATAGGGAGGAGCAAAGTACTCGAGTTCTTCGAGGTGAGGATGGTTTGCGAGGAGAAAGTGGCAGTCTAGATCAGTTCTTACGAGGCTTCCGTGATAGGCTAGGTAGAGAGAGCGGAGCAAGGGTAGTGTAATACTGGACAGGACTTCGTTAGTGACGAGAGAGGATTGGTCGTCTGCGCCGGGAATTTCTAGTTCGAGAGTTGTTAGATTTGGGCTGGAGTCGGCTATAGTTCTGAGGAGTTGTGAGAAGTAGCGAGGCTCTAGTGGGCCTGGGGTATACATATTAGCTAAAAGAATCAGAGACTACGAGGAAAACACGCACGTATACCCTCTAATAATCCCAAACCGAACTCTATTGTTCTCAGGTTTGGCCCTAACAACGAATTCTACTTAGCAAAGACATCAGATCTTCGAACTAACAAAAGTTTCTTTATAAATAAAATCACGTACCAACATATTTACATTCTTCCTGACATTCCCCTTCGGAAACTCACACTCCAAACCCACCTCAACGAGATTCCCAAACTTCCCTAAATCAATCCTCCCAAACACCTCCGAAAACGACGCGAAATGACATTCAAAATGAAATATCTTCAACATCGGCGTCTTCCCACTCTGACCAGCCAAGTCAATCATATTCTGTAAAGCCCTCATAGAATCCCTTCGAAATACTTTGAGATGATTGCGTTTGTGTTCAGGTGAAGTATCCTCGTTAGGAGTTTCGTATTCCAGATAAAAATTCTTTACGAACGAAGCTGGGTGATGAGTGGGTAGAGGTGATCGTTTCGAAGGAGAGAGAGCAAGGGTAGGTAGGGCGTCAGAATCTACTTCTGAGTAAAGAATAGGAGTGAATATAGAGTAGTTTCGTTTACATGTTTGAGAGAGATGAGATATTGCTGAGAGACCGTCGATGTTGAAGTCGTAGATTAGATGGCAGAGTTCGACGGGTAGAGCATTGAAGCCCCTTGGATACATCACGATGAAAGAAAGAAAAACATTGGAAAAAAGAATAAGATTCTAGAAAGTCGTCACGTGAGTACATCAATGTGACAGGCTGTGACCCTGTGACCATTTGCCTCCATTTGCTGGCGCTCACTCTGTCTCTTGTTCTCACCCCGAGCTCGTTCTACATGGACAGGTTTTCGAGATTCGAAGCGCGCAGGTCTCAGGCCTTGAAATATAGCAGTGCTCCAATGGATCTTATTTGTTGGCAGCGTTTTGACTACTCGGCAGTGAGCTATGTATGTCTTTCTATAATGTTCGAACTCGGAAATCCCGGCCTATATACTCGACGCGCCGAGTTTGACACGAGACAAAGATATGGGGATGAAGAATGGAGGAAATTGATCTATGGATGTAACATGCTGGGGTGGACCAAGTACGTGGCCTACTCCTCGAAAGTATACTCGTCAGCTTACCCGTTTTTCGCCCATCAGAGTTTGTGGCAACGAGCTGCGTTGTACTTCTAATGCAGGAGAATAAGCAATCATGATCGTAGAACGACGTACGAACCATTTGGGCGCTCAAAGCTTCATCTAGAGCGATGTTTCAATGTAATAATTTCTACGGACCAAGGGAGGAGGAACAAGTTCAAGACGGACACACTGCTTAAGTACTCTCAAAGGAAATTCTTCACAGTAATTTTCCGACTCTCTCCGAAGTTTGCGGAAATACCCTTCGAGGTACAGTACACCTACACCTATTTCAGCGTCATGATGACACCAAGCTGTATTAGAGTATACCATAATCATAATTTCCGTTTGTTCGCCACAAACTTCAGGCCCCAAAATGGAGGTAATAAGAAGAATGAGTGTCTCCGCCTCGGTGACCTCCTATGATCTTTCTGGTGAGGGATGCATTCTATGTAGAATATCTCGCAACTATAATACATATATTATGTATACAATAAACGGGTAAGTTCCCCTCCAACACAACTACAACTGCGCAACTCACCTCGTACATCGTACAAAACCCACGAATCTAAACCTCCTCATCAGGATGACAAACCAAAGAAAGTAAACGTTTCCCAAGGCCTTTTCCTCCCAATCTGGGTGCCCAAAACATCCCTTATCGTAGCCAGTTGGTCGGCATAAGTAAGTCGAGTAGATGTATATCTCGAGCAACTGGAGTTTGGGGGGAGTTTTTCGGAAATGATACTCAATACGGATGGCTATAACAAAAACCTTTTGGGTAAATCTTTGAAGAAATGAAAAACGTGAAGACAGTGGGGCGCACCAATTTCCAAAGCGTAGGTGAAAGGTGAAGGTAAGGTGGAGGTGAAGGTCGAAACCCAAAAATGTCAGCTCAGGCAGGACATACTTGAGTGACAGGTTCCATTGCCTGAGCTGATAAACAAGGATAGCCCATCCATCCTTCCTCCCAACAACCATGACCATCCCACCCCAAGCCCCAAAAACTCAAATGCCGAATCGTAGACAGATGCCCCCAGCACTTCTACCACATCATCTTCCTTCAGAGTCCATATGAAGACAATGATTAGCCTGGGGTAGTTCAACGTCACATCTACTCAAGTGAGCAGTTGACTGATTCAACCTTGATCTTGGACATATCAAGATACAATCATTTACCATCCCTGTGCAGTGCAAATGATTCCAGATTCAGAACTACTAGGTCTTGGTGGTCCTCAGGGAAACAGGAAATGGGAATAGGGTTTATTTATCCTTGGTTAAAGTCTAGGTCATTTTGAGACACTTTGTAATTTATTCATCACAAAACTGTTTGATATTATCCTTAAACTAATTTCATTCTATTTGGGTCCAGTTTATATGAGTAAAGCAGAAATAAGTTTTGTATAAGTCGGGTGCAAATAACAGTGGTAAGCTCAAAATTTCACCTTTATTTACTTAACTATGATAGAGAGAATTCATTACATATCTACATCAGAATCTGTATTTTATTAATGAATTTTCCATGTCACATTAAGCATAATCTCTTGCATACCTATGGAGAGCAAATGGCTCCAGCACTGGTTGATTCTATGAACTGTGTATTAGAAATTAATAGAAAGCTGAATTTACCACAGACTAACCTCCTTTCTACAGTAAATTTCACAACACAGATGTGTGCCAACTTCTATGTACTGAATATCAATAGCTTGTTTCTGATTATTCCTTCCTTCAGTCAAGATTTTTGTAACCTGAACATTAGTCATTATCATGAGGTTATGCCACCTCCAGACCATATCTGTGTTTCAGAGATGGATTCTGAGATTCTTGATGCTAATACACAGCCTGCAGTCTCTGTCATCAGGAAACACCCAATGTACTTAGGGCTGATGACCATGATGAAAATTATAGCAACATAGTTACTATTTTGAGTATCACTAACTTTCACCTACAATAATGATATCATAGACTGCATTCTGCAGGGTGTTGGACATGTTAGAGTAGGTATTGTTATCTGAGTCTGATATAGAATGAGTTTTGTTGGGCTTGTATACTTGCAGCATGTTTTATAGAAGAATCATTTTCATTAATCCTTTCTTGTGTCTGGTGGAGCAAGGAAACTGTGTTGAGAGAGTTACATCTTTGGAAAGATATGTGATGGTGATGACTATTTCAGTAGTAAAAATAAAGTCTATCTTGCTAAAAGTGGATTAGCAGTTCCTGTTTTGTACTTAGCATTGCTATGCTTTCCATAGGCTCTAGTATTAAAGGCCTAGTCCAGATCCTTTTAATGATGTCATACCAAATCAGGCATGAATTGTGATCTTGTCTTATATATATCTTCCTGTTCTCAAGGTCAGTGAATGTCTACAACAGAACATAATATCTACCAATTGATAATCTAGAATCATAATGTGGTCTTGACACAGTCTCAGAAGTTCTATCCTTAGCAATCAACATACTAATCCAGTCATATCACTGTGATTTTTCATGCCCATATTCATGTGTAGTGATTCCAGCCCTTTTACCCATTAGGTATCTGGAAATTAAGCTATAATACTTTCAAAGCAAGCATTAGTGTTATTTTTCAATGTATGGTTAACAGTCAAGACAATCAACACCAGTTCAGCACTCCTACTGACATTGCCAGAGTACTGTGCTGCAAGATAGATATACAAGTTTAGATGTGGCACATGGAGCACTATAAAGAAGCTTCTGTTTCCATATGCATGCCAGGTGTATTCAGCCACCACATATGTGTAAGCAGACAAGCTTCCAGGTACTAATCTACATTTAGTACTGATATTGAACCATCAAGTTTCTGATCAGTTTGAAGGAAAGCACAGCCTTGTACAGATCCTGTACTATCCACTGTGCCAAGTATCAAATTTTTCATCAAAGTCCAGAGAAGCATGAATGTCCTGGGCTTCCTGGTTTTGAACATGTGTTGTCAGTGTTATGAAGGAGCTGATTCAGAAGAGATTTAGATTGTCACAGAATGGAAAGAGATTAGTGTGTGCACACAAGCAGGGATGTCTGTGCTCTCATGGTCATCTGTGACCAGTCTGT
>RCHF01003008.1:0-13372 GCA_003987895.1 Neonothopanus nambi | reverse complement strand
ATAACGGTTTATATGTACCAGTACATGCGTCGCTTCATGAAGGACTTCTAGGCTTGGCTTCCGCCGTCAGAGTTGTCCAAGGTATGAGTCTTTGGGTTGGACTCTTGATACATATCATTGGTGTTGAGATATACGTGAGTTTCTACGCCAAATTACATCTACAAGTTTCCTACTGATACTTCTATATCGCAACGAACAGATCCGGAACACCGATTCATTGAACTATAGCCGTCACGGATTCGTTCTTGAGCGTCGCGATTATGATTCTGAAAACGAATTCTCTCCCCGTACTCCATATTTCTGAAACACGTTTCGTTTCGTTTCGTTCGTTTTCGTTCCTGACTTACCTCAATGGACGATCTTTGTCGGTGCCGCTGTACAATCTATCACGAATATCATCTTGATATCATCGATCCATCATCAACGTTCCTCGTCCCTTGCCTAGACGCGGACGCACAAATCAATCACTAAACTCCAGAGTGGCTACAACTATGTTATGTCCGCCTCCGGCCTCGGATGTACATAGCCATAGCATCTTTCATCAACAAAAAAGTTGATCAATCTCCTCCAAGTTCCCAAACTCAAATCAAGACTGGAATTGATGAAGAGGTGTCCAAGGGTCTTCGACGCCATTGACATCGAAGAACTCTACATCCATACTATACATACCCTACATGTATGTGGAAGGATGATGATCACACGGAACGCTATGGCGGTATAATTTTCGGATTAATCTGAACGCTGTTTTCCCAACAACTTAAAATATATGTACTTTTTCGAGTCAGGTACTCTTCGAATTCGACGATCTGTAGTGGTTTTTCGAAGGTCCCATAAAGCATTTGATCAGTCTCATGGTTGTTGAGATGCTCCAATCCTCCAACTGCGCACGCGTGTATACATACCTGATACATATATCCCTACACACTTCTCTTTGAACTGACTTTTCTCTGGGGTGCGGGTTTGACCACGCTGACAAGGCTGTTCATTTTCGCTCTAACCAAATTATTTGATATTATCTCCGTTACAAAGTGGGTAATAGACGACGACTCCTTAGAGATCCAGCCATCCTGAATCTCGAGGACTTGATCATGTGAAAACGATGCTCCCTCAATTGGCTAGGAAGTGTACGCCTTTACGAAAGCTGAAGGACCTTGTGACGAGGGAAAACGATTCATGCATCATCATGTTCCGTTATGGCCGGGAACGAAAGGATTCCAGCACTCATGAGCTCGTGGGGTATCCGTATACGGAAAAAGCCCAAGGGGTAGTCTTGAGTGGCGTTACTTTCTCGAACCTAATATACCTAGCATCGGTTTTATAGAGGCTCGATAAACCTTTTTTGCGGTAGCACTGAAGCTATGCCAGTAAAAGACTTATCAAAAGCATAATTCGTGAAATCAATGAAAATTTCAAGGAAACACTTCCGCTAGTAATCTGCACGGTGCTTTTCCAAACATGTGGATGAACGTGCGACTAGAAGCAAAAGAAGGCTGCCTGGTACGCACGCCCTGAGCCTGAAATATCGGCTTGACAGATCAGTTAGACACCGGCGAATTATTAGGAAACCGGGGGTTTTTCACTCGCTCTCTGTACCTGACCACGACTGTGATACTTCAAGTGATTGGATATATGGATCAGGTTCCAAGATAATCAAGAGACGTGGGAACGAGGGAGCTTCCTAATACGAGGCCATAGGTCGGTGCTTTCAGACTCACCGAGGCTATGCACGCACCCTACGAAATAGATATTCTAAGCTTAAGCTCAGAACTAAGCCCGAAAAAGAGAAAGGGAGGTGAGGTGGGGGGCACCTCACCTCACTTCATACAAACGATCAACTAGTACATTAGACGACGGAAGTGGTAAAGCAGTGGCGACGTGGAAAGCTACAACAAAAGAAAACGATCATAACTTATAGTGTATTGCAGTATCTACTTGCTATCTACTCAAAAGGAGTTGAAGTATGAGTGACCTATCGATAACTAATATGCCAAGGTTCATGACATGGGACCATGTAATGGGATGGGAAACGTATGCATAAAAGAAAGAGGGAAAAGACTACAGCTACTAATGATTGGATTTGTTGGTAAGCAGGAAAGGATACAATGGTTAGATGTTGGGTCGTTAAGTACAAAGTCATGAGGAGGTAGAGAGAAAATGGTAAACACAGAGAAAGACAAAGTTACCGTGAAAGGTACGCTACGCTAAAGTGATGAAAATACTCAAACCAATGAGGATGATGCGCGAGGAAAATGAAAAAAATGCACAGGAATGGGAAAGAAGAGAATCCCCGGAAAGAGGATTATAGCGTCTAGCGCCTCGCGACGCGTTTCCGCTCTCTTCCTATATCTTCTTCCACCTCCATAGCCTCCGACGCCAGATTCTGGCTCTGTAAAAATCCATGACTTCCGGCAAGATTCCTTGCGCTTCTCGTCCGCCTTCTCGTTCCCGCTAAAGAAGCAGGGGTGCTAGCTGGAGAAGACGCAGACGAGCCTCCGCTCACCGCGGACGGCGATGATGCCGAGTCCAGCATCATCATCACAGCGTGACGGCGCTTCGCGCCGGCGGCGACGTCGGAATAAGGGCTTGTGGCGGTGCCCATCGGTAATCCGGTCACAGTGGGTAGAGACTCCGAGGTGACAAAGTTGAAAGAGGACTGGGAGGGAAAATCGAAGCCGGGAGTAGTTGCTTGGGGGCCCGGCTCTCCTTTAGCTGTGGACCGAGCTTTCGCAGAACGCTGAGTTTGACGGAGGACTGTGGGTGGTGGAGAAGGTGAGGACGGCTGCGATAGCAGATTGTTACCATGTTGTCGCGGCGAATTAGGTGTCGGAAGAGTGGAGACTTGGGGCTGAATAACAATGAGAAAAGAGAAAAAATCATAAAAAGGGAGCGACAAAACGTACCTGCTCTCGTGTAGTTCTTCCCGAGGTGCTAGCAACTGGCTCGGCCTTTGTTGCTTTGACATCAGATTTAGATGATGTGGGTGCTGGTGCTGTAGAGGCAGAATTGCGACCTCGTTCACGCTCTTTCTCCTTCTCCTCTTCTTCGTCCTCCTCCTCTTCTCTAGATTTGATAGCCTCCATCCTAGCTTCTATCCAATCCATGACTTTGCCAATGGTCATCCCGTCAGACCCGGGTGATGACTCTGACCCTGAAGCATCAATGCCACTGACGGAGACACCTTGTTGAATCATCATAAGAAGGTCGTTACATGCTGCTGAATAACCAGCGTTGTACGCTCGTTTCGAAGCATGTCGTGAGGAACGGTAAAGAGTGGTAATACTCAAGGCAGCGGCTATCAAGAAAAATCGTCCTCTTGAGACCACCATTTTTTAAAAGAAAGACTCGAGAATGGACATACCTTTGAAGTTGTTGAGCAAATCCTTCTCTGCATTTTGATAGGGCGTCGGTAAAGTGCTTGCCAGTGTATTGAGATTGAGCGACTCCATGAAGGGGTGTGATAAAGAAAGTAACAAGTCAAGAAATTACCAAATAAGGCGAGGCAGTGCCTCCACGTGAGGGCAGAAGCAGATGCACAACAATGACAAGCAATTACTCAGAATTTCTCCAGAACAAGGAAATTTTTCTGTCGTTGAATATCTAAGTAGCTCTACTAATACTATATCATTCCAAGATATCCTTTTCCTCCCTAGATGGTTAAAAATGTTTGTCTCCTCCCTCAGCTTTAGCTCTTGCAGAAGCCTCCAGCTCGGCGAAAGTACCACTCTTCAAACACATCGTCCTGAACACCCCACCCTCCTTTTGTATCAGGTTCAGAGGTGTATCAAACTCCACCACTCTGCCCTTGTCAAGAACAATCAGGCGGTCATAATCAATAATCGTCCGCAGCCGATGAGCGACTGAAAGGCAAAATTCCCCGTCAGTCATCACTACTCAGCGATTGTTACTCGCACAAGACTTACTCGTAAGCAATAACGAATCCGTAAACTCCTCCCGAATTGTGGCCTGAATCTTCGCGTCCGTGGCAAAATCGATGCTACTCGTAGCCTCATCAAGCACGATGATAGAACTGCGCCTGAGTAACGCCCGGGCCATCGCGATGAGTTGCCTCTGTCCCTGAGAAAAGTTCGTGCCACCAGCTGAGACCTGCGTGTCGAGCGAAACGGTCGTCTTGGTTTCGACGTCTGTGGTGACGGAACCAATTGAGCTGAAAGTGGATTCCCGTTCGACGCCATGTATTGAGGGAGGTCGGGAGGAATCAGGTGAAACGACGGTAGAAGCTGCGCGTGAAGTACCTCGAGAGGCGGATTGACTGTGACTGATCATTTGGACTCGGTATAGCACGTCCAAGCATTCGGCATCCGTATGTTCCCCTGAAATTAGGGTCAGCCCCATTAAGGTACTCTAGGATATACGACGCACCGAAAGGATCTAGGTTGTCTCTAAGTGTTCCCGAGAAGAGCGTGGCATCTTGAGGAATGAATGTCTGGCAGAAAACTGTCAGCAGGGGTAGCAAGGGGGGCACTGCAGATTATGACTTACAAGTCGAGACCGCAGATCATGTATACCAATAGTCGAAATGTCTATGCCATCAATTACAATACGCCCACTAGTAGGGTCCACCTAAAATGAAGCATGAAGGACTACCCCAGAACAGCAAGAGAATCCATGCTCACGAAGCGCAAAATACTCATTGCCAGTGTAGATTTCCCACTGCCCGTCCTCCCAAGTAACCCAATCCTCTCACCCGCCTTCAATGAAAATGATACATCCTGCAGTACCGGAGGAAGCTCAGGAGCATACTTGATAACCAGATTCTCCACCGAAATGAGGGCATCATTCCGAGAAGCGGAAGGCCAATAGGCCGGTGGTCTGTTGGACTCGATGATAGCAGGAGGTTCTTGAGGTAGATCGAGGTATTCGACAATACGTTCGACGGAACTGCAACAGGCAAAGGTTAGTGAAAAACTTTGGCTGGGTGAAGAAAAGACGCACTTGAGATCCAACTCTAAACCTGTCCAGAACCTGCAAGCCCAATACACAGATCCAGTAAAACTCAACGCGCTAGAGATACATAGACCAGCCCATCCCGCATCTTCCTTGGAGATAGAGAAAAGTGCAGTGATCAAGACGGCCTAACACCATAAAGCGTCCATGAGCACTGTGCCATACTGCAACAATTTCAAAAAAGAATGACTCGCCGTACTACCAAGTATATCAAAATTCAACAAAAGCCATCTATTCGTCATCCAGAATCCATACCACATCTACACGCAGGGGTCCGAGTCAGTCTAAATAGCCTTCTCTTCAGGAAGAGTACCACACACCTTGGTTGTAGTATCGATCTTCTTATGAAGATTATCCAAAAACCTCTTTTCAACCGAGAAAGCACGGACGGTGACGATACCCTCCAAAATCTCCGCAAAATCGGAGAAGATGGGCGAACGGGAATTCGACTCCATACGGCGGAGATCACGCCCGGTGTTTAGGTAGCCTATGGCCAATTCACGGTAAATTGCACCTATGACTGCTGCTGGTAGGAGGAACAGCGGGAAGACGAAGCTGTGGGGTCGTGTGAGTAGATAATTATAGCAGTTTGCGGTGACGACACGTACGCGACAGTGACGATAGAGGCGAAGAAGCTGGCCAGGGAAGAATTGACCGCTTGCAGCGAGCTTGCAAGAGAGGAATCGATGGTCTCTATGTCCTAAAACATATGGTTGTATTAGCATAGTTCAACCGAAATCATTGGTCTGTATTCACCTTCCCGAAACGATTTAACATGCGTCCTGCGAAGGAAAGACCGTCAACAAAATGAACGCTGCAAGGTGTAAGAGCCACTAACCTTGGGGAGTAGTGTCGTGGAACCTAAACGTGGCCCTGACGACAGTCACCAGAAGCTGCCTGCAAAAAAAAAAAACCTTCAATAACCTCACCCTAACCATAACATGTTCGGTGAAAAACCCTCACTTGAACAAAACCCTCGACGCCCTAAGTGCCCCCGTGTATTGCGCCGTGATAGCCAACACATTTACCAGCACATTGGTCAAACCAATAGCAGCGTAAATCCCAACATAGAACAGGGGGTGTTCGGAAGCGTTAGGCCAGTTGATGTTGATTCCCATGACACTGACACCAGAAGTGGTGGCGGTGTGGGCGTGGTGGACGACATATTCTTGAGAGACTACGTAGGCATCCATAGAGAGTTCGTGTTCAGGAGTAGCAGATATCCGGAAGGGAGAGAACGACTTGAAGAAGGAGGAGGAGTGCATGGATGCGGAGAAGTTTTCGTTGCCTTCATAGGCCTGGCCCCATGTCTGGAATTCCTCATGAGTTCCACAGATGAAGAGATTGAACGGACATGTAAACGCACCTTAATCCACAACTTCTCACTAACACCCAAGATCTGATTCACCACCACAAGGAAGGCCAAAAGCGACCATATCCAATACGAGCTGCAACAAAAACCGCGCATTAGGCAAGGACCCACACCCAGTTGCTTAAAAACCGACTTACGAAGCCTTCAAATACTTTTTATAAATAGCCCACTTAACCCCTCCTTCCTCTCTATGCTCCTCCTTAACGAGCTTCCTCGGCTTCTTCTCCTCATCTGTCTCTCCTTCACCTTCAACAGCAATAACCTCCGCATCTCCTTCCGCTTCAGCGTCCTTAGCGGCAGCAGCGGCGACAGCCATTTCCTCTTGACGCGCATCAACCTCGGCTTCTTGGACTATGTCCGTCAACACGCCCTGCGCGCGGAGGTCTTTGACGGTACCCTGCGTGTCGATGCGTCCATCTAGCATACGGACGAGATAGTAGGCTCCAGGAAGGACTAGGTCAACGTGGTGCGTTATGAGTACCTTCAAGGTAGGTGTGCCTTAGTAACATAACCTTTTGAACAGGGAAAGTGAGCGTACCACGGTCCGGTTCTGTAGAAGAGGTCCACAGAGAAGCTTTTCGTACAGGTAGCGTGATGTATGGCTGTCCTGTGTATGGAAGAGTCGTTAAGAGAAAGAGAAAGAGAGCATGAATTCGACTGACCACAGCACTAAGTGGGTCATCCAAAAGCACGTACTTGGTTCGTGCATACACCGCACGAGCAAGAGCAACCCTAGAAGAGAAAAGACATGAACACACCATCTCATGCACATTGAATAGAAAAAGCTACGAACCTGGCCTTCTGCCCTCCACTCAAACTAACCCCCCTAGCCCCAATCTCTGTCCTGTCTCCGTCTTCCAGCATCTCGAAATCTGGTAAAAGAGCACACGCCTCCACAACCTCTTTATACCTCGCTTCATCGAACGGATACCCAAAAAGAATGTTATCGCGAATAGATTGATGACGTAGCCAAGGTGATTGAGCGGAGTAGGAGATCGATTGCATGTTGCCGTGCTCGTCGATTTTGGAGAGGTCTTTTGTGAGGAGAATCTGGCCGGATAGAAGGGTCATTTCGCCTAGTATTGCCATCTGTGTTGGGAGGAGTTAGATGGGGAAAGGGGGGGAGAAGGGGGGGAAACGAACCAATAATGCAGTCTTGCCACTATATCAAACAAACACCCAATTAGCCTCGAAGAAACGATAATGGTGTAAATAATAACTCACCTAGCAGTAGGACCCGTAATGACAGTCAATTGCCCCTCCGGGAACACGACTGAAATATCCCTCAACTCGAATTTATGATCCGTATCCGCATCCATAGCCAGAGATTGCGAGTCAGGCGAAGAAGCAACCGAAGGGCCAGCACCGGTTTCTGAAGGTTCCGCATCGTGCGAAGTATTCCCATTCCCGTGCCCATTACTGCTTGGGGCGGATATGGTAGAAGATGTATGACCATTCTCTTTTGCCGCATCTTTATCCTTTTCCTCAACCTCGTTCCACTTGAGCGTAGCACCCAACAACCCCAACCCTCCCTTTCCCTCTGCTGCGGCCACGTCATCATCCTCAGCACCAGGTAACACCTCTCCGCCATCACCATCTTCACTAAATTTCCGCGAATGCAGATCCCTCTTGAGTGAAGAAACCTTCTCATCCACTTCTTCCTCATCTAAGTACACCGCTATCCTATCCAACGCGACTTTGGTTTGGAGGATTTGGACTATCCAGGTTGGAATAACGTTTAAGGGGGCTCTGTTGTGAGGAAAGGAAAGGAAGGGCGAGTAAGATGGAGCGTGAGATAAAGGTACGGAGAGAAGAGAACCCACCGAATCATGTTGAATAACGCAATAGCCTATATGAATAGAACTAAATTAGCATTGGGTAGATAGGCAGACGGAAGAAAAGGTACGCACAGTAAACGCCGTACTAATGGTCAACTCGTTTCCTTGTACCACATACGCCCAGAACGAAATGATCGAAACGAGTATGGGCGCTGACATCCACAACATCGAGAACATGACCGAGTTGATCCTAGCTAAAGCATGCAATATATCCGTTAAAACCCTACAAAAATAGAACGAATGGAAGAAAACAACAGACCTTTAACCATCCACTTCATCTCTCCCCCTCGAGCCTCCATAACCCTCTCAATCCATCTTTCCTCCCAAGCGAAAAACTTGATAAATTTAACCTGTTGATTTTTTCGAAATCAGAACGAGTTAGCATACATGCCACTATAACCAGTCAGTATTAGGATCATGAGCATACTCACACCACCGACAACTTCGCTGACAACCCCCATCCTTTTATCTCTCGCAGCTAAAGTCCCTTTATTGATCCTGATACTTCTTTTTGCCAAGAAAGTGTTGAGAGGCCAGCCGAGGAGGAGGGTTATGAATCCCGCAAAGGCTGAGAGGCCTAACAATCTGCGAGCGTAGGGAGGAGTTAGCGGTCGGTTTGAGGAGGAGGAAGGGAAAGGGAAAGAACGTACTGATAGAGATATGTACACCCGATTATAATTTCCAAAGGGGCTGTCGAATATACATCAGAGATAAGAATAATGTACTTGTCGCGGTGAGGAAAACGCACCCCCGTAGATGAAATATAACCCTGAGATGACTTGTGAAATCTGTGAGCGAGAGTGGGCATGTTAGTAGGAGAATTCGACCAACGAGAAGGTAGACGAAGGTCGAAGGTTGAGAAAGAGTCGGACGAAGGGAGACGTGGAGATGAATCGTAAAGATCGAATAAGAAACGTAAAAGAAAACTCCGGAGAGGAGGAGAAGAGAGTGGAGACGAGGCAAAGACAAGGCAAAGCGACGATGAAGGAAGAACAGATAAAGAACAGAAAAGAGGAGCAACTCGACCCACCCTATTCGCATCCCCAGCCATAAGATTAACAATCTTCCCAACATCCGCACCCGCCTTTGGTTCATCACCCTTATCCTTCTCCTTCTCTTTCTTCTTTTTGTTACTCTTCTCTTTCTTACGCTTCTTCTGCGCATCTTTATGATCTTTCCCTGAAGAAATAACGAATAAAAAAAATAAGCTCTCCATCCACACCACACAGTATATACCCGACCAAACTAAACTTACCGTTTCCAACACCATTATTCATTTCACCATCCTCCCCGGTTCCACCATCAGCCCCGTCCCCCTCCGCCTCTTTCTTTTCCGCCTCCTTCCCTGTCCCCTGGACAACCCCCGAAAAGTCCTTTCTCTTCAAAGCCTTATCATAAATCGCTGCCATCAACTCACTCCTAACCCTCGTCGAAGCTCTCCTCCCAAACCAAAGATGTTGCAGATCACATTGAGCTTTGATTACTGAGGCGGTGAACATTAGGACAGCGTAGATGTAGGCATTTGTTAGATCTGGGCTTGAGTGAGTTGTGGGTGGGGTTGAGGCGGGAACGGAGGGTGAAGCCGAAGGAGGGCTTATTGACGAGAGGATGTGGCTTGAGGGGAGTGTAAGCAGAGAGTAAGTTGAGAGAAGCGAAGAAAGTATAACGTACTTGAGAAAATAAGGATTAAGATACCCAAAACAAATGCTAAGCATCGTAAGCGAAGCGTCCAAACTGTCCATTCACCCACACGTTAGCAGGTAGTCTCTCATCTCAGCGTAGAAACGAAGGATGAACATACCAAAGATCAAGCGAATTCGCCGCCCAAAGCCTTCTCAATAGAGTTTTTCTCTGGATTCTACTAAATTTGATAAAGATGGGTCGGGACTGGATGGTCGGACTGAGGGACCATACGTCGGATTCTTGCATTGTTGTATATTTACCCTGGTGACAATATTAGCTTTATGTTCTGCGTGAGAGGTGGAAGACGTACACGTCTAACGAGGGGATAAACCCAGCTGAAAGTTGCCCAGCCCCATAGAGTTGTATAATCTTCAGGCGATATGCTACGTCCCTACGAAGTTCTCATACATTAGGAAAAGAAAGCTTGAGAAAAAGAAATAAACGACTTACAATTTGCTTTTTATCGACCCTCCTACTAGGAACAGCCAAAGGCATACCGAAAACCACAGCAATCACACTGATAACCGCTAATACATTCAATGTATTCCCCGCCAGAACCCACTTCACTCCATTCCACTCCCCTTGTCCAACGGCAACATCATAAACGACTCCACCAAGTCCTAACAAGCCACCAACCAACTGAACCGCATAAACCACGAATAAATCCCATGGGACTGTCGCGGTAGGTCGAAGAATTGGTCTTGAGACGGTGTACATCCAGACAAAAGCCTCGAGGAACGGACGAAGAATGGACCATGTGTTGAACGTTTGGGAAGAGATGAGTCGGTATGAACCGAGGGATATCCAAGATGCGAGTTCAATGGTTCCTATGAAGCCGAAGATGATAGCTCGCCAGAGTGGTATCACAGCTACAACTTCAACTTCAACATCCTCTCTTCGTGTTTCGCCTCCCTCTTCCTCTCCTTCACCTTTACTCTCACCAAGCAACCCCTCAGCCTCACTCAACGTCAAATAAGTCCTGAATGGTGACTTCTCCTTAACACCCTTCCATATACTCTTCATATTCTCCGGGAGAACATCGTGTACAGGTAAAGACCATACAGAGAAGAGTACCACAAGCGAAAGAGGAACGAGGGTACCCCAAGTTTCTCTAACGCAAGCGTTCGAGAAATCGAACGAGTTTGAGGGGTAAGGACAAAGTCCCATTGCTCAGCCGCTACCAGTTTTATAATCTAGAACTAGAATTCTAGAAGGTAACTGTGGTGGTACGCTGAGTAGCAAGTCGGACGACAAGAAAAACTGGAATTTGAAAATTTGATTAGTCACAGTGAGCGCCTCGTGTAAGTGCACAGCCACGCCCTCAGACTGACATTGAATTCGAATCATGGATTCATACATACTCTAGTCTCTTGGAGGCGAGGGTGTTCGTTTCTAATAGGTATATGACTGCGAGGGTTACAAGTTGATAAACCATATATTGTGACCAAAGATCCTGATATTTAGAACGCAGTGGCAGAATAGACAGATATACTGGCAGTTCCACGAGTAAGGTGAACTTCCAAAATACGACGACGAATTCATGGACGCAAACGAGAAGTAACATAACCCTACATATCATAACTAAGTATAGTATTTCGTACTTCATTCCCCATCGCTCGCTTTCGATTCTTGCTTAACGGGGATGGAAAGAGAGGAGAGAGCATTGAACGTCTGAAAGGGAATAGAGTTCCTGCAATATGTCGCGCGTGTGAGCTAGTCGGTTTGCCAGTAACGGTCTTTATTTCCTTATTCACATACGTAGCGAGAGCAGTGAGAGAAATGCCAGTAATCACCACTAGAATACTTCAGTCAGCTTCCTTGCACACGGAAATCCGAAAAGATATACACGCACGTCACCATAAACATCAAAGTCAGGATGCAGCATCTTCTCGTAACCAAATTTAACCATGGTATAGTCTAGCTTTCCACCGCAAGATTGAATATAGGCGATAAATTTCTCGAGGATCGCTTTATCCTTCGGGCTTTCCTCGTGTATACGTTTACTGTCTGGATGAGAGTCGGAAAGTTGTTTTTTGCCTTTGTAGCGGATGTAGCGTAAGATGAAGATTAGATGAGTGGCTCGTTCCTCGAGGCGTAGTGAACAATCCAGCGAGACCTTTCTCGAAACATAGCAGACTGAAACAAAAGATGAATTCATAAATGGGTGTTGACGTACATAGAAGTGAATGAGACGCACCTCTAAGCCTCGGAGCATATCGTTTCACATCTAGAGGAAGGCACCTCCTCCACTGGTCATACTTGAGAATACAGTCTTCAAGGGTCGGAGCATTGCATTGGGATCATTCATTGCGAGTCCGCCTCTTGACGGTGGTGGCAGACTTAAGCTGAAGGTTTTGAAATCAGCTTGAGACATCTCGTAGCCACTGAATATAGCATATTGAGAGTCTTTATTCGTGGAAGGCTTGGAGGACTTGGACGAAGACTTAGAGGAGGACTTGGAGGAGGAAGGCTTAGTAGAGGAAGACTTGGAAGAAGGCTTGGAGGAAGGCTTGTAAGAAGGTCCAGAAGAAGACTCGGAGGCAGTGGACATGATAATTACAACCAGGATTTGACCAGGATGTTACTATTCAACTTGAACTTGAACTTATACCCGGAATACCGTCATTCTCGCTACTTACTAAGTAGTGAGTTTTAAGGGGGGGTCGAAAAAAGTTTCCTATCGGGTCACGTGCAAATTCACGTGCACTTATGTCAGCTTTATGTCTCTTCGAGTCTAGACTCCTAGAGTGGTCCAGGGCGACTGCAGGACGAGGACTACGAGGATGAGGACAACGAAGACGAGGGCAACGAAGATGAGAAGAAGGGCAACAAGGATGAGGATGAGGAGGAAGATGAGGAGGATGAACATAGCGATATGTCATTTCTCTCAGTCGATTCTCATGGTAGCATACATGCACGAGCTACATCACTAGTATGATTTTGCTGATGACCTTGAATACTGTGCAGGTGCAATTGTAATTAAGAGCAAAAAATTGTACCCAGATTCTACGATCTGTCAGTACAGTACTAGAGTAATAGATCGACATTTTTGAACTATAGCACTGATAAGTTGATATGCAGTAAAGATGAGGCTGCCAGATTTCGGATAAGTGCTCTTGGATATGCTGAGCTGAGGCAAAGTTACATATTGTATCAATCATCATGATATCCAACCCAATACACGATAGCTCAAGTGCTCGGACCTTCTATCCCCGACTCAAAAAAGGAAGGTTCATGGTCCAGGGATCATCACGTCGTAGTTGTGCAGATCATCAGATTCTTACCGAGGTGAGATGGCGGGTAAGTAACTACAGCAGTTACTTCATAAGCAGCTGAATATGCGTGTGCTCAGATAAATGCACCTCACTGAGCAAGCAAAGTCAGTACCCGCACTTTGTTTTGATTGTTGGCACTTACTTTGTCTCTCTCTTCACCTTACTCCACGTCCTCCTCCTTACCAAAGGGATTCGAGCATTCCGATCCAAGACCCAAATTGCCACTGCCCCGACTTGGC